>CM043022.1:82128793-82355362 GCA_023690525.1 Holotrichia oblita | reverse complement strand
AATAGTAGCAGTAATTTATGTAGAAAATCTGACCTTAGAATTCCGTGTATACATGTGTCAATAAATTTGATTACATGAAATTTCTGATTCATACAATAATCTATGTAGTAACTGTAAAGCTAATAATTCAACTTCTACAATTAAGATTGTGCGGAATCCTTGCTTTGTTTCAGTTAATTTTAAGTCAGAATTATTAAAAGGGAAAGAATAATTTGAATGTGTATCATCAGCATATGTATACCTAGATGTTACAGTCTTTATTAAACGTCGAAATATCAGTAGTATAAATAATGGAAAGTTAAGGTCCATGGATGGATTCTTGAGGCACCCCTGACATAATGAAAAAAGAAAGGTACAGATGTATGAATGGAAATATAAGACGAGGTACCAAGCAAGACGAATAAAACTATGATTGATTAATCAATAGTACGAAACAAGAAACATACTCAACGGTATCATTTACCTTTTATCGGCGTGGTGCGCTAGGTGGTGGGGATAAATTAGGCGGAGGTGGAGCGCTGGGTTGTGGTGCATCTGAAAATTACAAAATACTTTTTCTTAAAAAAAATTAATTATTATAACTTATATTATTTTTATCACATTAAATATTAAATTTAAAAAGAGGAAACTACCAGAGCAATTTCGAATACTGTTTATTATACATTTGCAAACGAATACATCAAATACAAGGAATGTAAAATACATCTTCCATAAAACAGTATACATACATTATATAGATTACACGTACGTTTCATTTTTTTTGTGATAAAATATATTACGATTAAGTATATTCGTACAGGATGATATACGTAATAACAAAGTAACAAATGTAGCTAATAAGCTTCTAACAATAGTAGTAGTAATTTTAATATCTTAGCAAACAACAAATATTATCTTAGATATATAATTAAGTTAATATATGGTTCCAATTTTTTATACAAGAGGCTTATCAAAATATATAAATATGTACGAAGATTTATACAATATCCAGTTAAACCTCTTTTTTACTGATCCTTTTTATGTAGCCTGTTAGTAGCTTGGTGGATTCTCCTAAAATTAATTTAAAAACTCTTAAAATGGTGCATTTTTTAAAATATAGGAACAAATAACTTACATAATATGCAGTGGTGAGTACATAGGCATTTGGTTGATTACTAGGTCATAATACGCAGATTGTGCTGCCTCTTGTGCTTTTGCGAATGCAACTGGGTTGTGTGGGGTCACTAAAAATAAAATCCATATAAATCCGCATAAAAAACAATTCCATATTTACAAAAATATATTCGAGACAACCTTAAACCTTTTCAATTAATGTTAATATTCACTATCATTATTAATATTGCACAATTTTCACTATATAAGTTTTTCTAAACATAAATTATTGTGTGCAAAGCTGATATATATAAATAATAATTAATAAATTAATTAGGTTTAGCACAATTTGTAAGTGCGAGATGTGCAGTAATACCCGAAAACCATTAACAAGAACAAAAATGCGTTTCCAAGAGAACTAGAAAGGAGACTGTAAATGGACGAAAAATAAAAATTCCGTCCTGAAATCAACATCCAATAACAAAGCGAAGACAAAACAACAAACATAAAACAAAAATTTTTCATAATTCCCTTTACGAGAATATAAAATTGAACGACATTAAAACAACACATTAATACATACTTCAGGCAGCTCCAGCTGTTGTCCTTGATATCCAGCAGGTAATCCAGGATACGGCGGTGGTGCATCTGTCATAAAAACAGTATTCTGTGGTGGGTGATCCGGAAAGTATTTGTTGGTGGCATCAATACCATAATAACCAGTTGGCGCAGGACCATATGCCGTGGTGGTGCCGATACCACTGTGTATTTGGAGGAGTATACGGTGGTGGTCCATCACGATTTTGATATGATCGTGTAGCTAAAGATAAAAATAATATTTTTTAAAAACAAAATTCGTCATTTACCACAAAAAACTTCACCTAAACTAGCTGCCCTTAACATAGCTTGCCCGAATTCGATAGCACCACCGTTCTTAAGCGTTAATTTAAACTCATTCGTTCCTTGCCAGTTTCCGTTAGGCTGTGCGGTCTGGTGCCTCTAATATAATTAGCGCCAAAACAGGCTGTTCTAATTGCATCTATAATCGTAAAAATTCTATAAAACATCAATATAACAATACAAACAATGCGAACTCACGTCAGATAATGTAGCGAATGGAAAACTGAAAGATTGCATCTTTTCACTAGCTTGACGCCATTGAAGATCATCCTATGTGTTGTGAGATATATCCTACCCTTTTTCGTGCCTTTAAATACAGGATCGGCAGAATTCTGCCAGTCTAAGGAGACTTTATCGGAAAATATCCAATATACTGAAAGACAATTATTAGAAGTAAACAATGAGTAATCTATAATTAATTTCAATTGATCTATATTACCATTCTCCATTATGATAAGCACGCCACCGTTAATGTGGGCTGTGTTTAACGACATTTCGTTTCTTCGTTAAATAATCACTAGAATTTTGGATAACTTTCTAAATAGGAAGTGCGAATCGAAATATTTACAGGAGAAATCTGACATGAGACGTATGACATATGAAAGTGACGTACGTTCTAGTATTAGTCATTTCTACCAAATCAAAATATCAGAGATAAAATATTGTTTATAATCATCCTTATTTTTATATATTAAAACGAAAATAAAACTACTGCTTAATTAAATACAATTTTATTCTATATAATATATTTTTACACAATAGCACAACAATTTATCTAAATTATCCATCTATAACAGGAACATTTTTAGATTTACTAATAATGTTGGTACTAAAAGAAACTGCCATCGTGGATTGTTTAATTAAATATTCTCGATAAATATTATTATTTTCTGACTGAAAATGGTTTTAACTGAAACTGATTCGAACCTAATTATCGAAGAAAAACCGAGGAATTAAAAACAGACTCCTTAAAACCGTTCTCTATAGAAAGTATCCTTTTAATATAATATATAACCTAAATTTTGACACATCTGTTTACCATTTTTCTCCAATTTTATATATCCTTAACGATATTTCAGTATTAAAATTGCTCAAGGATGTGTACACCAACAGCATGGCCTTCGACACGGCGATTATCAAAGGTACAGGGGGTACTGTTCGAGGAGAGTTAGGAGATTACGTAAAGTGCTAAAGTTACCACAAGGTGATCGAAGGCATTTTAAGAAACGTGACGTGACAGATGTACATATTAATAATGCGAAAGCTGATGAGAGGTATCTCCATGTACCATTAGTGCTTGCCGAGAGGAATTGGGCATACGCAATGCAATTAAGGCAAGAAGCGAATACAGAACCTCGGAAGAAATTTCATTTAATACAGAAAATGTGAAAGCTTATGTGCTTATGCTTTGCAATTAGAAGAACTGTGCAAAGTAAGTGCTTTGATTAAGTTTAAATAGTTAATAATAATTTAATTCCAGTTAGAACGTTGTGATGCTAGGACAAAATTAGAAAGCCAAGCATATGTTGCATGGATGCACGAACTCTACATTTTGAATTGCAACTGTGGGAAAAAGCGAATGAAAACTTGAAACGAGCTCAAGTGATTTATGAAAAACTAGCGTCAGCTTTACCTGAAGATGAACAACTTCCTTACAGGCAAAAAAGTTGATGAGATAGCCCCGAGTTTACGTTATTGTGCTGATAACATTGGCGAGGATAAAGCTGTTGATTTACTTGAGCTACGTAGTCAAGGAATTTTAGAAAATTTCGAGGCGTTAGTTGCGCAGAAGAAAGAAAAACAACAACCATTTTGCAAGAGATAAAATGGTTCGATTTGAAGGTGTTGATTCGCCATGAACGCGTTAGATTATTCTTAGCTAGCATTGAGAATTTAAAACGATTCGATTGATCGAAATGCGGAAGACACGCAAGCAAAAATCAAAATTATCGAAGATATGTTCATAGATTTACGTGATATAATTTCTTTAGTGCGTGACGAAGTTCGCAATGATCCTAAAGAGCAAATTGTGCTATCATATTTATTGGCAATTCGTATTGAACGACAGTACAAAGAAATTTATTATTAATACAACAAACACGTAGATCACAAGATGTTTGTCGTTTATTCGATATAATCATCCAGCAAATCAACGAACTTATGTCTCTAGACGGTCTTAAAGATGAAAAGAAGGCTCAGAGTAAATACAGCCAGGAATTATTAGCATACAAATCACTTGAGCGTTTTACATGGGTAAAACTCATATCACATTCCCGCAGGTGGAAAGAAGCTAGTTACGTTTTCAATGTATCAGAAAAGCTCGCTAAGGATATGAAATCAAATCAATATCCCTCGATTTTAAAAGAAATGGTCGTGGATTTAGCTAAAAATGCAGCTCTAGAGAGAAGTGTAGCCTTAGCCAATTTAGCGATTGAAAAGTATGAAGAAATAGCAGCTCCTATTCCGCAGAAAGCACATAAAAGTAAAAAGCCACTTGCGGAAAGGTTAGATGAATTTAGGGGAAGATCCACAATTACTTTCGAAAAATCCTAATGTTATTAACGTACCATTTCCTGTTCCACCGATCGAAGCCAAGCCGTTGTTCTATGATCTTGCTCTTAATCATGTGCAATTCCTCCAATGCAAGAGAAAGCGGAAGAACAAAGCGCAACAGAAACAGGGCTCTTCTGGAATTACTGGTTTCGTTAAAGGTCTATGGGGATGGGGTAAAAAGTAATAGAGATTTTTGTTTTTTTACTCGATGTATTACCACTATCGATTTTTTATAAATTGTATATTTATGGTGTTTATGTGTAATAATCATAAATACATAAGTAATTATGTATTTTCTTGAGTAATAAATGATTTTCTATTTAAAATTGAGTTTATATATTCCGTATTACAATAAAAAAATTATAACAGGAAACTTAGTTTTTATTTCTTTCTGATGCGTCGACCAAAAGTAACAACACCGGGAGATGATCGTGCAATTGTAGTGATAATTAAACGTAACAGAAGAAAAATTGCAGCTAAAATGAACACATCTCGAATAAAGCAAAACGGTTAGCGTAAGCAAGAGAACATAAAGATCGGACTTTAGAAGACTGGAAGAAGTACTCTGGACCGACGGCTCCAAACGAAGGACCTTTATCGGAAGATCAGCAGGAGAAAGAGTACTTGCATGGTGCGTTTCACCCACGGTAAAGCACGGAAGAGGATCCATCATGGTTTGGCGAAGTTTGCGGGCACATTAGTGGGAGATTTAATCAAAATAGATGGCAAATTTTGGAAACAAATACTCTTTCGCCTGGAACACGGCTAATTGGAAGAAACTTTGTGTTTCAACAGAATAATGACCCAATTATGTCGTGGATATTTAGAGGAAATGCGATGAGAAGAAAGAATTACGGCTTTCTCAAAGCCTTGACCTGGGGAAAAATCTTTCAAAGACAACCAGCTCTCACCTCGGAACTGCGAGGGCATTAGTTCAAAGAGAGGTGGCTTTCTTCCTTTTCCTTTGTTTCTAAGATATTTTTAGGCATTTTATTTATTTCCTGCCAGTACTCTTCATCCTTTAGCATCCTATCAACGTGGTTCTCATTCGTCAGTACTCCTACTTTTTGTACAATCCGTTTCCTATCCTCATTCCATCTTCCATGTTCCTTATTCATCTTCCAGTTTCTCCCGAGGTACATACCTAAGTATTTAATCGATTCTTGACTCTCTATTTCAGTATTTTGTAGCCTAACTTTTATGTTATTTGGCTTTGTGCCGCCTACTAAAAGAACCGCTTCTGTTTTATTTGGTGCCATCTTGAGATTTTTGGAGTCGAGCCAGTGGACCACCCGCTTTTAGAGTGCGATTCGCCAAGTTTTGGATTGTATTGATGTTATCTGCTATTACAATCACAGTGAGATCGTCTGCATACCCAACTAATTTCACTCCCTCCAGCAGAGAGCCCTGACCTGGACCTTATAGAGGTCCTGTGAGAGGAACTAAGCTGATAAGTAAGAACATCTGCTCCATCTTCACCGACACGTTTTGGCAACAACTAGAAGATGCATATGGTCCAGAATAGAACTACTCACACTCACAATAAAAGACTGATAAAGAGGAAACAAATTTATAACTATGTGTTTCATTTAAAAACCTTGTTTGTCCTTGATGCTTGGATTTGAGATGGAATATATGTATGTTTCAGAAAAGGGATTTCAAATGGCTGTAACACTTTTTAAACATATGTTTCGCTGTTCTGTGGCTCTGGATTGGTTTCCAAGTACAAAAATATCCCCCCTTGGTCTCTTTTTAAGACAGCCAATTTGGAAAAACGGAATAAAGATATACAATATGGTACGTCTGTAAATTATTTGGGAGTAGAGGATCTTTCCCTGATTTTGGTGTGGTAACAACGATAGTACTAGGAGTAGAATGTTTTCACTTCTACCGTGGTTGACACGTTGAGTTATAACATTCTGTAACACTTTTGCTCTTGAAGAAGCCACTTGTCGTTAGTGGAGAAACGTTGGATTACTATTTTTTGTTCATAATACAGATTCGGGTTTCGCATTAAAATATAGTAAAGGTTTTTGCTCCTATGTTTAATTCTGATAAATTTTATCTTTTAAATAAAACACATAAAACAATATTTTTACAACTTTATAACTTTTAAAGTAAATACCACAGTTTACGTAATAATAAACTCATAAATCAGATAATTATAATTTTTATTACATAGATGATTTTGTAGTCGATAATATTTACAGTAATGTCCAAAAGTCAAATTTGTTTCGGTTTGTAATCGGCATGAATAATAAAGAAAGCATATTTACTGTGAACTCATAACTTCTATAGAGCGTTTTACATTATATGACCACTCTTTTCATGAACAGCTAATACATACTAATATGTATAACAAAATATTGGTAAATAAAAAGTTTAAATAGCAATAAGATTATAATCAGTAACACATATAAACTGTAAATTAGATCATTCCAATTTATCATATTTGAAATTTGTACTTTGACCTTTGTTTTACCGGCCTGTTTCTCAATTCCCTACGATTTTGTATATTTAAACAGGCTGCCGCTTTAATAACATCGCTGTGGGTGTAACTTTTAGTTTAAACTAAAATAATTATGTCTTTTTCTGTTATTAAACGATCATTTTCAACTAGCATGGCTAAAAATGCTATTAAAAATGTTACTGTTATTGGAGGTGGTCTCATGGGCTCTGGCATAGCTCAGGTTAGTAATTTATGTTATGTTTACTTAAGATATTGAGGATTGTGTGCAAATTAGGTAACAGCACAAGCCGGACAAAATGTAACATTAGTCGAGGTGAATGCCGATGTACTTAAAAAGACGGAGACAAGCATTGCTACCAGCTTAGCAAGAGTAGCTAAAAAATTGTATAAAGATAAACCGTCTGATGGGGAGAAATTCGTCGCTGAAACTAGAGGACGTATAAAAGGCAGTACTGATCCAATCGCATCAGTAAAACAGGCTGATTTGGTAGTCGGGCGATTATAGAGAACATCGATATCAAACATAAATTGTTTAAAGATCTCGATGCAGCAGCTCCACCCACTACTTTATTTGCTTCGAACACCAGTTCCTTATCGATAGGGGAAATAGCATCGGTAACTAATAGGAAAGATAGATTCGGCGGCTTGCATTTCTTTAATCCCGTACCTGTTATGAAACTGCTCGAAGTTATTCGGACACCTGAGACTAGTGATGAAACCTATCAAGCATTCATGGCTTGGGGGAAATCGATTGGAAAAGTTTGCATTACGTGCAAAGATACTCCTGGTTTCGTTGTTAATCGATTGTTAGTTCCGTACATGGCTGAAGCTGTTCGAATGTATGAAAGAGGTAAGTAATAATGTTAATTTTTTTAAATTAATTAATTAAGCGGCTTGTTTCTTTTATATTACTTTATATCTTTTAACATATTTTTAAATTTTTAAACGTCAGATAGTAGAGTGAAGTTTGCTTTGCATATAACGAGAATTTTCAGTTTCCTTCCTTATCTGCATTTCGAAGATAATTGGGCTTTTTTTTACTAATATTTTTAGCGATTTTTGCGATAATTATGTAGAGTTAGTGCATGATTGTATGTGTTTGTTGCAATTATTGCAAATAGTAAGTATAATGTAGCATGCTCTCTTCTATTAATATTTACACCATATAATAGTTGCTTTGCTAATAATAAATATTATAACCAGTTAAAATTAATATATAAGTCACTTTTAGATGTCGCTGTCAACCGCATTAATTTAATTAGTTTTAAATGTCAAAAATATATTAATTTTAATGGGACATTTTATAGATTTTGAAATAAAATCGATTTTTGTTGTATTTAAATTTTGCAAATTAATAAATTAATTTACAGGTGACGCATCAGCTAGAGATATCGATACTGCGATGAAATTAGGCGCAGGTTATCCAATGGGACCGTTCGAACTTAACGATTACGTTGGTTTAGATACAACGAACTTTATTTTAGAGGGTTGGCATAAGAAAATGCCGGAAAACCCATTGTTCGAGCCGTTAGAATCGATGAAGAAGTTAGTCTCCGAAGGGAAATTTGGCATAAAATCGGGAGAGGGATATTACAAATACGATAAGAAATAAGAATTAATTATTTAAAAATTAGAATCGTGTGGTGATATGGGATGTGCGTGTTTCTTCATATTAACATTCTGTTTATATTATACATATATATACTGATGTACTGATTTTTTTATTGATTAAATTGTATTTTATACATCTTAATAATTGTTTATTTTAAAAATTTTACACTCGATAAAAGGTTGCTTGGTTTAGGGATTTTTACGTTCTCCTGTCATTGTCGTTTACTTATAATAATTTTTAATTCGTTAGGTGATGCTTCATTTGAAGATATTGATATCGCCATGAAATTAGGAGCAGGTTATCCTATGGGACCTTTCGAATTGTCCGATTATACAGGTTTGGATCTGTCCAAACATATAATGGAAGGTTGGAGCGCTAAATATCCTGACGAACCGTTGTTCAAACCAAGTGCTGTTATTAATAAATTAGTATCGCAGGGCAAATTTGGTAGAAAAACTGGAGAAGGTTTTTATAAGTACGCGAAGTAGATTGAATTGAGCGTTTAGTTTGTATTTTGTTTATGTATATTATTTGAAATAAATACGTAATTATCGCAAATCAAGTTTTTTTTTCAACTTGCATTGATATAAATGCTGATTTAGTATTTATTACTGTTAGATATACAATTTCTTCTTTGTTATTTGTTTTTAACAAGTCATTGACATTACTAATTGAGCACATCGTTTAAATTGAAATTACTTTAATTTAAAAATCAATTATATTAGCTGTATTGTGAGTCGGTAGTTATTATTTTAAGTAAGACTTATGCATGTTTCAATAAGATATAATTGAAAAAATTGTATAATAAAGTGTATTGTGTCTACGATATTTATCTATAACATTCTAATAAGCAATCTGGAATTATTGACAATAAGATAATAATTATCGAGTTTTTGTGTTTATTGTAAAGTTTTGATTTAATTGTTTTAATGTTGAGGTTGTACTTATTATAAGCGAAACTATAAAGTGTGTATGGAGAGGAACTCTCTGTGAATTACGTTTGATAAACATGAAATTAGAAGATTTAAAGAATACTAGGTATATGCAATATTTAGCTGCAATTACTGGTAAGTATAATTTAAATTAAATTAAATAATTTTCATTAGTTTTCCTTTATTTTATATCAGCTTCCCTTGCAATTGGAGCGAATACCGTTTATACAACGTGGTTGTCACCATCATTACCAAAATTGCAATCTGAAGATTCCCCACTAGGATATCCAATTACAGACGTAATTAAGTGGAATTTTTTAAATTTCGCGGCAATTTTTTATCGAGTAATACCCGCGAAATTTAAAAATTTTAAGGTTAGATAGAGCTTTAATAAAGGCCATTTTCTTTGCTTTGCAGGCTGAAGCGTCTTGGGTGGTGGCTGTTGGTTTATTAGGTAGTGTAATAATATGCCCTTTAGCAGGTCTTATAATTAAAAGATCGGACCGAAAAGATCATCATTATACGGTTCAATTGTTTTGCTAATACCATGGATTCCGATAATATTCGCTAAATCAGTATGGTTACTATACATATCCAGATTTATAGCAGGTTGCGCAACAGGAATCGTAACAACAGTACCAGCATTATTAACAACCAGCCTTTTTTTAGTATAAATTTAACACTGTTATTTCCAGGCAGTCACTATTTATAACAGTGAAATCGCAGATCAAGAAATTCGTGGAAAATTAAGCAATTTCTTCACGATCATCAAATTAATTGCGCATTTTATAGTGCTAGCTTTAGGACCTTTCGTTTCTTACGCTGCTTTATGCGTAATTTGCGCTCTATTTCCTCTAAGCTGTATATGCAGTTTTTATTTTATGCCAGAATCGCCATATCACATGATTAAAATCAACGATAGAAATGCAGCTGAAAATATTTTGATTCGATTATCGAGTAAAACTGAGGATGAAGACAATATTAAAGCGAAACTATTGGATATTGAAAATACTGTGCAAAATGATATGGAAAATAAAACTTCAATGCGAGAATTGTTGACAAATTCTCTCTATAGAAGAGCCTTGTTTATATTGACTGGTATTTATTAAATTAATTAGAAATGTAATTAAATTAATTTAAATATTGTTTTAAGGGATGAAAATTTTGCATATTATGAATGGTGGTCAAGCTATAGAGTCGTATATGCAGACAATTATAGCTTCTAGTAAGAGTATTATTTCACCGGAAGTTTCTAGCATTATATTTGGTGCTATACAATTCCCAGTCGGTAAGTCAGAGTACTTTAATCAAAAAAATGATGTTTTCTCTATATTTAATAACATTTTAGCATTTATTGCAAGTTATTTATTAGATAATTTAGGTCGAAAACCATTATTATACATTTCAACGATTGGTTGTGCCATATCATTAATAGCGGAAGGTGTATATTTTTATATCCAAGATTACCAACAGGGTAACGTTGATTACATATCATGGATACCAACCGCTGGGATTGTATTATTCCTTATAATGTCACCGTTAGGTGTTTCATCGTTACCTTACGTTTTAATGGGTGAATTATTTCCGATGAATGTCAAGGAATCTGGAGTGACCTTGATGACATTTTTCGGCGTGATTATGGCGTTCGTCGTCTCCAAATTTTACCAACCCGTTTCTGATGCTTGGGGGTTGTATACTGTATTCTGGATTTTTGGTGGCGTTTGCGTTGTAGGATGCCTGTTTACTTGGGCGTTTTTGCCCGAAACTAAAGGGAAATCTTTCAGTGAGATACAAAACGAGTTAAATGAGGATGGGAAATTTATTAGAATTGGTATAAGTATGTGTAATAAAAGTTGATTTTGAAAGTTAATATTATCAGTACTTATTTATTTTGAGGATTAGCAAATTAGCGAAAACAAATGTGTTAGACTGACATGCATGCTCTCGTTATCAGCAATAATTGTTACAAATTCTTAGAAAATTGCAATTATGCAAATAATTTTGGCCTTAATCATGAAACCGCAATAAAATTGCATAAGCATCTGAGACTTCTTTGTAATCGACATTTAAACCAATGTTGAAAAATTGTAAAAAATGCAAATAAATTTTTTTTTCTAAATATTATTGAAATAGTTGGAATCACTATTGTTACCAGTCATAGTATACGTTTATCGTTGTCAACTTCGAAAGAACAAGTAGACAAGCTTAAAAAATGGTGAAATGTTTTTCTCTAACGCAATATGAAGCGAGAACAGACTAACAGTAAATATATTAATTATTCCCCGATATATTTACCACACATTCCGATGTTTATGTACAAGTGTTCTGTGGAAACGACTAAACTATATTTGCTGAAAGTCACGAGTGTTTATTAATGCAAACTGCAGGATTATATTCTGGATCGCATTTCATTTAATTGTTTGGCGATCGATTTTCTCCGTTTGGAAAATAATAAAAAAAACACAATACCACTTTCGATTGTGTGTATAAAAATTAATTATACCACCGAAGATTCATCAGATATTGATCTGATTTGGTACTGGTTAAGAGTGCTCTGTTTAAGTTGTCATCTCAGGAAAAAAAGATGAAATTGGATAGCTTGAAAAACAGCAGATACATGCAGTATTTTGCGGCTTTCAGCGGTAAGTATCAAGAATTGTATTTTAGATGTTTTTGTTGATTGCTGTGGGTGGCTGTTCGAATCCTCCTAACTGCGCCATATTTAGTTTTTTATATTATTATTGATGGTAGAAAAGAGGAACAGAGTTTAAGGGTTTTTTATCGAAATATTGAATTTAATGTTGTTCTTTTCTCAATGTAATAAATGTATCTTCGAGTTTTTAAATTATCGATTTCAATAATTCTGTCTTTTGCTTCCTTTGCCTAACAGTTACTTCTTTGGATGGTGCTAAGACCATATATGGCGAAACATTAATAGACGAAATTCTTGATTTGTATAGATGTAATGTCTCTGTTTTCAAATCTGAGCATACAGCTATTGGCTCAAACGTTTCTTGATTTGATTGATTGGAATGAATCTGGTAATAAATATGCGGGCTTTGCAGCTGTTGCCAGCTTTCACTACACTAAGATAAACTTTGTTATCCTAACACATAATTGGCTTCCATAAAAAGTTCATATTTCAGTTTATATGCCTTCTTAAATAGATCCACGGCGGTCGAATTCAATAGCTGGTGGTGGTGTGAGTATTAACTTGAGTGATTATCCAGAATAACAAGTATATACAGAGTCTTCAATACTAGCTTCGATAGAATTTGAATAAATGTTTCAATCACTGCGTAAACTAGTCCAACATATCTTAGAAGAGTCGTAGATTGACTCCCTGAAGATTATTTATCAATCTGTTTTTGACCTTTGATAAAGAGGGCCCATGTTATGTATTAGAGAAAACCGTCCTGTCACAAAAAATGCTAGTCTGCCAATTACGGGCACTTAATTTAAAGCCGTCAATTGGTGACTAAGGTGAAATTCTTTTTCTTTGCTTTTGAAGAGTCTACCTTTTTTTATGGAGAATTGATCCAGAATCCATGCTTTGGTTATGTCAAGAAACTTTGTCCTCCACATCGAAACTAATGTTTAGTTCTTTATAATTTGGTATACAGATCATTGAGGTGGTTACTAATAAAGTTAAAAAAAACATTCAAAGTAATAGCTCTACTCTAGATAAAATTGTTTCAATTCCATAGGATTCCTTTTTGTTACTAATGCTTCTAGATAAATGACACTATAAACGTCACCTCTGGACATAGCTTTAAACAAAAATAAAGTTCTCACATATCGTGTATTGATATGTACAAGTTCTTGACACAACACACTAAAATTGGTGGATTAGTCACATCAATGGTTTTCTCGAACTTGATAGCAAAGCAAAGAGATCGACACAATATATTTTATAAATTATTTACTTATTGCTTTGATATTTAACTACATTGTTAAATATGTAGAGTAAAATATAAAATGGTAGCAACAATACAAGACGACCGATGTCGAGGCCGGACTCGCTAGAGAACAGAGTCATGAATTCATCAATCCTATAAAAAACACCGTTCTATTAAAACTCTATTGCTGGCCATTCGAAAACGAAACGGCATTGATTTTGGGCATTTAATGTCATATAAAAATAAAATGCTCAGATACGTCAACTTTGTTTTTGAGGGAGACAAGGGGGATTGAGTTGTATCTTGATTGAAAGGTCTTTCGATTCTCCCAATGATATACCTAGTTTATGGTATTACTTTCATTATGATGCTCAAAAATTAATTTTTATTTCGGTTATTAGGAGAAGCGATTTACAGTATTAAAAAGATAACAAACTTCTACATGTATTAGTCAAGTAGAAGTTGAAAGTGCTAAATTAAGATAAAAACTCAAAGCGTAGGCTTCCAACTCAACATGACACGGTCCAGGTTTTTTATTAAGATAAAAACTGTTTATTTTCAGATACAAGAAATTGAATTTGTAAAGTATTTGTCCCTTTTGCATTTTGTAAAAAACTGGAATATTTCGTTGATCTAGGTGTTGTAAATAAAGAAACAAATGCAAAATTTCACATGTGTCGTGTTAGTTATTTAGTATTATTACGAGGTTTATAGTTAATTTTTGAGCATCATAATGAGATGTAATGTCATGTCAAATTAGGAATCATTGTAAAGAGAATCGAAAGACCTTTCAATTGAGGTACAACTCAACCCCCTTTTCTATTTAAGATTTTTGGAGTCAGTTCCATGCTGCCCAAGGGATTGCAGATGAGGGTTTGCTCGTACGCCTAATAAATATCCCCCTCAAAAACAAAGTCGACGTGTCTGAGCTTTTTATTTTTATTAATGCCCAAAATCAATGCCGTTTCGTTTTCGAATAGCCACCTGTATAAACCTGTTTAAACTGTCTGAAGAGTGGACGACAATATGTCGTTGGTCATCATCATGACCAACATACATCTCACAATTCTCTTCTGCAGGAGATGGAACACTGAGCGTTAAATCTGAATGTGGAATCTATCATTAGTTCCAATTTAATCGCGCCATCCTCTGGGATGGACCTCCCATTACCTCGGACATAGAGGCTACTAATTCAAGCCGTCATTGTTTTCAAATGTTTCCTTTATAATTGTGTTGTTTAGTAGTGGAGTTTCTATGAAATTTCGTTGATAATCTTGACACCATCATTTTTGCCGCTGATAAAATGAGTTCTTTAGTAATAATGTTTTGACCACCTTAAAAGAGACTATTGAGGCTGATGAAGGCCATGTGGTACAAAGTTGTTTGGGTATTTTTAATCCTTTTACTTCGTCTGGAAAAAAAAATCAAAAATATCTTTGACAAAACTGTAATAGTTTTGTGTCAAAATATTTGGTTCATTTCGTTGAATTATTTGTTAGGACTTAGCTGCAACTGACGCACTGAAATTGGGTTTTAACAATCTTCGATTAATGATCACAATTTTGTAACACTCTGCTGCTCCTATTACAGGCTGGCATTGAAAGTATATAAACATGTTCTGCAGTCTTTCAGTTTTTTCGTAACGTTTATCTAACGGGCTTGAGGATGTATCTTTTTTATTTTAACTCATCCAAAGATTTTAGACCAACTTCTCATTCCATATTGCTAGCAGTTTGTGTAGGATTAAATCCTCCCTATCCGCTATTAGATAGTCAGCAAGGAGATGGATTCCTCCGCACTGCCACAGTTTCTACACAGAGAAGAGTTTACTATATCCATGCCTAGCAGCAAGTTCAGATCTGAATCTGAATGGCTATTTTATTGCCTCTGATTCCAGAGTGGCTTGGCACCCATCTCAGCGTAGTGCTGCGATGTTCTGCCAGTTTCTCGAGCTACCTCAATTTTCCAATTGGTCAAGACCAGAAGCTTCATTTCCTTCACTTAAAAAAAATCCTAATCATATATAGGATAGCCATTCATTCGCAGATATCTTTCATAAATTTAGTTTATTAGCCAAACATTGTATTGAAGATTTAAGACAATAATTTACGACTAATTCTAAATTCCATTTAGCGTCTTTGGCAGTTGGATCTAATACAGTTTATACAACATGGCTATCTCCAACTATACCAAAATTACAATCCAATCAGTCACCTTTAGGATACCCCTTATCAAGTGTGAGTGTTAATACGATTTCGCCCAAATAAAAAAAGAAACTAAATCAATCTGCATTATTCTCAAGGCTGAAACATCTTGGATTGTGGCAATCGGACTTTTAGGAAGTATAGTGACATGTCCGTTAGCAGCTCCACTCATCAAGAAAATCGGACCTAAAAAGTCTTTATTATTAGGAGCGGGTATTTATGCGGTACCATGGATACCAATAACATTTGCTAAATCAATTTGGACGTTATATGCTGGTAGATTCATAGCAGGCTGCGCTACAGGGATTGTTAACAGTGTAATTAATTCAGTTATATTAGAAATAAATACAAAAAAAGTAATCAGATTGTATTTCAGGCTGTGACGATCTATAATAGTGAGATAGCAGAGCAAGAAATCCGGGGAAAATGTGGCAACACCTTTACTATAGTCAAATTATTAGCTCATTTTGTTATACTTTCAATCGGACCATTCGTTTCTTATACTATATTATGTTTAATTTGCGCTTTGTTCCCTTTAACGTGTATTTGTACCTTCTACTTCATGCCAGAATCACCTTACCATCTCATTAAGATTGGAGAAAGAGATGCCGCGCAAGAAAGCTTATTTAAACTAGCTAGAAGGAACGAAACTGAAGGCAGTGTTAAAGCTAGATTGTCCGATATTGAAACAATTATTCAGAATGATATGTTGAATAAGACTACCATGAAGGAGTTTTTGAAAAATCCGCTCTATCGAAAGCCTTTGTTTATAATGACAGGTCAAGTAACTTTTTATCGTATGCAGTTGGTATTAAATTTAAATTAAATTGCAGGTATAAAAATAGTTTCATTAATGAACGGTGGACAGGCTATAGAGTCGTATATGCAAACTATTATAGCATCTAGTCAAAGTATAGTTTCTCCAGAAACATCAAGTGTTATATTCGGGGTTATTCAACTTCCGGCAGGTGAGTCATTAAAAATTATACGCATAAATAGATCAATTTTATATTTCAGCAATCTTAACAAATCAATTAATTGATAAATTAGGTCGTAAACCTTTATTGTTCATCTCAACTTCAGGATGTGCTGTCGCCCTGATCTCAGAAGGGATATATTTTTATATACAGGATCATCACCATGGTAACATCGAATATATATCATGGATACCAACAGTTGGGATTGTAGTATACTTAATCATGTCGCCGCTAGGTTTATCGTCATTATCTTATGTTCTGATGGGGGAATTATTTCCGATTAACATTAAAGAATATGCGGTGACATTGATGACATTTTTCGGAGTATCCATGGCCTTCATGGTTTCGAAACTTTACCAACCCGTTTCCGATCTATGGGGCTTGTATATTGTGTTTTGGATTTTTGGGGGAGTTTGCGTTGTAGGTTGTATTTTCGCTTGGTTGTTTTTACCAGAAACTAAAGGGAAATCGTTTAGTGATATACAGATTAAGTTGAAACGGAATAGGCATGTTGGAGTGGCACAAATTGAAAAATATTAGGTTTCGTTTTTTACTGGTTTTTTTCACGTTAGTATACAATGATCCAGAGGATTTTTGCTGCCAATCTCAAACATTCCTGTTTAATTGCAATCAAATAAATATACATGCACCTAGTGACATGATAAAATGATTTATTTTAAAGCCCAGTGCCAAAAAAGTTCAAAATTGTATGACGTGGAGGTTGATATCAAGGAACTTTTATAAAATACAATATTTTTTTACGAATAAAAGCTCTTACTAGTCGCTATCTGTACTTTATAAGTATTTAATAGTTGAATGTCATTAATTATTATCTAATCATTTACATAGACTGTTTATCTTATTTAAAATGATATTTTATTGTAAGAATTTAATTATAGTAAAAGAAAATAGTATTGGTCTGAGAGCACGGTCTTTAGGTATGTATATTGTGTAACGTGAAGATACGATAATTCCTTTCATTGATTTCATAATCTTTATATATGGTTGGTCGATTATTCTGTTTAAACAAAACTGTTGTGACAATTTTTTAAAATAATCTTGAAGTCATTTTACAGCTGATCGAGCAATTAATTTTGATAAAACTGGGAGACCCAAAGTTGTCAATACTCTTAAAGTGCTGACACAAAATACTCAACAACATGTTGGTCAAATAGTTTCAGTTGAAGAAGGTGAATTAGACACTTTTGGGGGAAACATAGTTAGCATTTCCTTAATGGTGTACCAGGGAGTTTAGGTTTGTCACCTAAATTGGTTTGGATAAAGAATAAATTATGTTTTGGAGTTCCAAAACAGACAAAAAATACGAACACCACAAAAAAGCTGGTGTCTTTCTTATTGGCAATAATCTAGGAAAATCCTTAACCATATATGATAGTCCAAGCTTCGCTAAATTGGCCTAGTTTGAATCTTTTATTGGAAAACAATATTACGACCACATTTGTTAAGCCTGGTTTTGTGCCTTTCAATAAATTGGCATTATTTGATGAAGACTTTGTATCTTGTGAGATTTACCAAGAATCACAAGATATTAATGAATATAAGTTGAAATTTTTTCTTGGATAACAGCAGTGAAACGTTAATTAATTGTGGCTCTTTATTTTTATTGCCAATATTTCGCATACATTGGCTTCAGGGTTTAAAATTCGAACACATTAGTGGAGAACAGAAAAAAAAAACAAAAATTCATTTTTAATCTTTCCTCAGATTGTCAAATTTTCTATAGTTTAGAAGAAGAAAAACTTCAACTCGTTTTTCCAACGGCAAAGACTCCTTGTCTAGTTATTAATGAATATATATTCTTCAAATCCTACTAAAGCATTTGATGAGACGACTGCAAATGAGCACAATGATGAAAGACCGCCCCAGACAATAAAATTGAAGAAGAAGACATGATTCTGTAAGTTGAACAGTGACTTTTACATCAAGAACTTCGGAATCATCACAACCTTCAACTTCAAAAACGTGCATAACCTCTAAAGTAGCAAGACCTTATGCAAAATATAGTCATAGAAGCATCTACACTGACTCTCCCGAAAAGTAAAGTCTAGAAGACCACGTTGCAACGTACAAGAAATCTGAAGAATCTAAAGAAGGAAGGCGACTATGGCAAGGTCACCCTCCTTCTGAAGAATCTAAAGAAGGAAGGTGACTATGGCAAGACCATCTTCCTTCTTTAGATTCTTCAGAAGGAGACAAATCTGGCATTGTGCTAAAGTTGCGAAATCCAATCATCATAATCTTTGAGGTTATAAGACCTTATCGAAAATGTAATCATAAAAGCAAAACTAAGAAGAGAAACAAGAAGGATAAGTCAGGTATCTATATTGAGTTTCTCGGAAAATAGAAGTTAGAAGTACTGTCTAGTATTAAAGAGCAAAAAAAATTGCAAGAGATCTGTGAAAGAAAACAAAACAGAAGAATCAAAGTACATCACAAGCAAATGTGGCTCTGCAAGCTCAGCAAGTATCTCTGCAAGTGTCAGTGAATCCGGCGTTGTATCTTCTGATGAAAATATTATTGATACTGCATTATCTAAATCAGAAGACCTTAAAGAAGGTGCAATTAATAATAAAACTAGTCAATTAAGGAAAAAAGTCGTCTAGTCTAGCTAAAATTTTTGTTGGAAAAATCCTATTCAGACATGAAAATGAACAAGGAAATGATTTTCAAGTTTCCCTTCTGAAACTTTGCTGAAGTTTTGTCTTTCCTACGTTAGACGTGTTGCTAATTTATTTTTCAATTTCTTGTCTATTCTTTTTCTTCTTTGCAATTAGTGCTGGAGACCTGTAGTCCAGGCACTTGAGCTGGGTGATCTTTGTACCATCCCTAACAAAACTCTCACTTCCACTTGAGAAGTTTAGTTTCCTCTATAAAGTCCAATATCTTGCCCAGTGGAAACTGATTGAGGACCCTCGAAGGCTCCAATTCTTTCCGAAATGTTCTGCCTGAGTCTAACTCGCATCTTCTTCATAGATGCTTCCTCAAGGGACAGTGTCCAGTTATCAACTCAATAATGGTCTTAACTTGTTTTTTTATTGCGTCCAATTAGGTTTGCAGAGAACTTATTAAAGATTAATTCTTCGATTCTCTGCAGTTTTCTTGACAAATAACGCCAGCATTCCCCTAGTTCTTCTTCTCATGCTTGTTAGAATTGAACTTTTGCACTAGTTCCTTGTTGTATCTTTTGAATTATATCTCTTCCTCTGCCTATAACTACTCCTACTGCATCAGGAGGTACTAAAACCACAGATTAACGAAGATATTAAAGTTTCTAACAAAATGGTTGGTTTAATTATTGGATGTGCTTGCGGACAGATAAGCAGATTATAGCCTGAATTAGGTTGCAAAATTTGGATGGCACCTGATTCCCAAGGAATGCCTGGAAGGGTTTGTCCTTTATCAAGCATCAGAGACGCAATTAACAGAGCGAAAGAGCTTGCAATTAACATACTTCATCAACGAGGTCGTTTTGAAAGTCTAGGTGGTCTAGATTTAGGTCTAGGTCTTAGCCATAATAATTACCAAAGAGGAATGAATCAAAGCATGAGCGGAGGAGGCGGTGGTGCTGGTGGCGGCGATGGTGCAGTTTAACCGTATCAACTGTATTTTTACCCACTACTGTTCTTAGCGTTCAATTATTTGACCAACTACTATTTTGAGAAAATGGTTTTTGACCAACTGCTATTTTTTGCGATTAATTTTGTTTTTTATGAGCATGGTGTGAAGCAGATGACAATTTTCTTGATACAAGCGGTATCGAAGGCTTTCGAAATGTTTAAATGTCTAAATAATGCTTGCACTGGAATCCCAGGCTATTGAGGGTCTAAAATCTTTACTTTATACGTATTATAAATTCTAGTTCTTGTATGTTGTAGAATAGTAACTTTTTATACTGTTTATAATATAGTCATGACAGTAATAACTAGAGAGAACAAACTAACAATTTAACATAGAGGGCGCCACAAATAAAATGCTAACTGTCAAAATTAAATTGACAAGTATGTGTCTAATGTTCTCTTAAGTAATAACTTGATATAATTATGTGTATTAAATTTATTATAGAAATAAAAAAATATCTACAAAAACAAATCTCTTTTCATTTCTTATATTTATAAAATCCTTCGCCGGATTTCCGTCCAAGTTTCCCTTCAGCGACCATTTTCTCCACAATAGGAACTGGTTTAAATAAAGGATCATCGGGAAACTTCTTGTGCCAACCTTCGAGGATATCCTTCGACAAATCCAAGCCTGTATAATCGGATAATTCGAACGGTCCCATAGGATAACCAGCACCTAACTTCATCGCAATATCAATGTCTTCGAAAGAAGCATCGCCTACAAGCAGAGAAATTCTAGTTTGACGACAAATTTTCATCGTGAAACCTGACCTCTTTCGTACATCCTGAAAGCCTCTAATTTATAAGGAATTAACAGGCGATTTACAACAAATCCTGGAGTATCTTTACATGTTATACAAGTCTTTCCAATAGATTTTCCCCAATCCATAAACGCTCGATAAGTCTCGTCACTGGTTTCAGGAATACGCACAACCTCTAATAATTTCATAACTGGTACCGGATTAAAGAAATGTAATCCACCGAATCTGTCCTTTCTATTGGTGACGGATGCTATTTCCCCGATCGATAACGAGCTGGTGTTAGATGCGAATAATGTTTTAGCCGGAGCTGCTTTATCTAACATTTTAAATAATTTATGTTTGAGATCTATATTTTCGATGATTGCTTCGATAACTAAATCGGCTTCTTTGACAGCTTCTGCTGGATTGGTACTACCTCTAATACGAGCTTGTGCATTTTTAATGAAGGTTTTACCTTCTTCTGGATTATCTTTATATAATTTTTTAGCTACTCTACCCAGGCTTACAGTAATACTGGATTGAGCTTTTTGTATTAGATTCTCGTTTATTTCTACTAAAGTTACGTTTTGTCCAGCTTGTGCGGCGACCTAAATACGTGCTTAAAATGTACATATATTTTATAGATTTTAACCAGTCCTAACTAACCTGAGCAATTCCAGAACCCATGAGGCCACCTCCTATAACAGTAACATTCTTGATAGCAGTTTTAGCTGTTGTAGTCGAGAATGCACGTTTTATTACAGACGAAGACATTATTTTTAAATGTATTTCACACTTTAATAATGAAAGAGTGTTCGATGTTAGATACTGTCAACAAGTTACTGATTTTATAAATTAATTTAATATCTGTAAATAAATGTTATGCATATCTGTTTGTGATGTAACAATTATCACTTCAAGGTTTACTTGTATGATAAAGCAATTCAATGCTATATATAGTACGTACATATATAATTTGTTTATTTACATACGTATCTAGTTTCTTATATACAGGGTGGGCCACTTAAAATGATGCACTGAAATTATGGCCAAACTAAATAAGAAATTTAAAATCGGACCAGGTAAAGTTATAGAGTTCTAAGGCAAGCACATTTTGATAGAAACGTGGATTATATACCATCCATCATCACGTCATATCGAAATCAATTTGCATTTATTTCAATGGAATGTGATATTTTTATTATAAATTTCTGAAACAGCTAATTTTTTAACATATAACTGTATAAAATATGGTCGATTTAAATAAGAAATGAAATCAACAACTTTTTGAAATTGCCGCCAATATTTCAAATTTTGAAGTGCACAAATATTGTTATTTACCTGATGCATATTTGCGTAAAACGCAAAATTTGAATTAGGCTGTCATTAAATGTCACTTAGCAACTGACAAACATTCAAAATTAGTTATTTGTTTTGTATCTTTTCTGCCTAGTGTCTTATTACGTTTGACGGTGTATTCTTTTTTTACTCCTATTAGTAACCGTGTCATTTTGTTGCGCAAATAGTACTTGTATGAGAATTAAATTCACATAGTTATTATTAAATTTCGTAGTTTACACTTCATATTTTAAATTTAGCAAGTTACACTTTAAGATAAGCAAATGGCAGAATTATGTAGTGATTTAAGTCAAATCTGACAAATGTCATACACATGAACATGCGTTACGTAAAATTTCGGTCAACTAAGCTTGAAACTTCGAAACCGCGAAATTTAAATAATCAAATTTCATTCTTTGTTATTACAAATACAGTTGGATAAAATATTTAATAAGTGATTGTGATGTGTTAGAAATACCATCTTCTTATAATACAGTGACAGAAAACATACATGTGCTATTTAATAAAATGCAGGTTATAAAATTCACATTGTTACTAAAATGTGATCCTCATCGAACACTATAAGTTTACCTGGTCGGATTTTTAAATTTTTATTTAGCTTGACCGTAACTCTAGTGCATCATTTTAAGTGGCCCACCCTGTATAAGCTGGTTTCTTTTGAATGTTACATATTACAGGTTTATCATAACATTTTTTAAAAATAAAGTTATATCAATTAATAAATTAATGTAGGTAGATTACATAAGTGTCAAAATTTGACAGTAGTAATATATTTGACTAGAACAACATTAGGCTGCCTACTTATTGTTTTACAACGTTGTCAGATGTGTTTTGTGTCAAAATGAGTTAATAAACAAATAGGTATTAAAAACAAACTTTAAAATCAAAAAGATAACTTTAACGAAAGGATAATATCAACAATTCTTCTTTCTTCTAAATTGTAGCTCTTTCTGTCAACGAATATCGAGTAATAATGCTTATTGCAAGACTGAAAGTCCGAACTTTAGGAACCTCGTGCAAAGATAGAACGAAGAACATCGCCGCGTGTGTGTGGGAAGGGGGGGGGAGGAACATATCTTGTCGCAATTTATTCATCTTACGTCATTTATTGTATCATTTCCATCAAAATCGTTAACAATATATCTTGACAGCTGTCAAAGTGTATGTTTTAAAATGTTGACAGCTGTCAGACGCATTTTGACAGTTACAACAACATAAATACTAACAAAATTAGCTTATCAACAAGCTGTTAGAAACTGTATTGACAACAATCAGACCTTTACACTTCTAAAGTAACTGATTTTACAATTTTGAAACTGTTGGATGTAATTTGACGTCCACTCTTGCCAAATCCGAGAAACTCATCGGATTCGCAAGGTTGGTAGACGTCATAATTTGACAGCTAACTTATTATATATTTATTATTACTTATTATACTTATTTGATTTTCTGAAATTAAAATTATGGCAAAATTTAGTTTCTACTCAAGCCAGACTAAACCGGAAGGCTATAAAGGCAAATATACCGTAGGCTGCTTGGGAAGTCCTGAGGTTTCAAACCTCAAATGATCCTATGGTCATATACGGCAATTATAAGACCCATGATCACCTATGCTGCTTTGGCATGGTAGCCAAAAACAACACAGAAGACAGCTTCAACTAATCCAAAGACTTACTTGTCTAAATGTCACAGGAATGATGCGGACCTGTTCCATTGCAGCGCTAGAAAAAAACGATATCAAGTGCCCTATCTCTGGACAGATTTAAAGGATTAAAACTTGGGGACATTAGAGGACACCTTACCTGATTTACATTGCAAAGGACAAGATCTCTATGCAATACAACTTCGACCAATCCTAGAAAGTGGTAATCGAAAGCTGTACTAAGTGGGCATTCGGTGAGCCACAACTCAAAAAAGGAACCCTGGCATGGTATAGGGATGGTTCTAGAATAGAAGGGATGGGGACAGGCATCGGGGTCAGTGGGCCTAACTACTATCTCAAAGTACCTATGAGATTTCCAAGGGATCGAAGGGAACGAAAAGGCAGATAAGCTTGCCAAAAAATCCGCGAAAATGTCTTTTATTAGACCTGATCCCTGTTGTGAACTGGAAAAGAGACACCTAATAAAAAGGACAAAAGCAGGCGAAGGCACTGTTATCAGGATCGATTAAGATAGCAAAGACATTGCTATCTTTCAGCAAAGGGAATCTTGCAAAATGATTTACATTAACGATAGACGAACACAATGATAGCACTTTAGTCTAATAAAGGTTATCAAAATCAAGATTTCAATTGTTGTAACTTTTTAGAAGGCTAGAAACAAGTTAGTTTCGATTCACTTCCGATTAATCTTGTAAGATTAGCAGCGAGAACTATTGTTAGAAATGCGATAACAATACCATTACTGTTATAGTTGCAAAGTAAGCGTCTATTGTTTATTAATTAGTCAATTTATTTGTTGTAAAGAAAACGTTCTATCGTATTACATATTTAAATATAAACCACGTGATTTCATTTAATTGTACAACCATTTTCTTCTTAATGTAACGAAGTAATATTACTTCGTTTTGATTTTTATATATGACATATTCTTTAAGTGTTAAGGACGTACAACAATGTTAAATTAGACTTTGTAATATGACAGTCTACTTGAAATTTTTCTTTTTATTGTCAGCTCATTGTTCAAATTGTATCCATCAAACTCCATGTCTATTTTATAAATTTCAAAAATGGAGTTTATCGTTGCAACCACTTATTTTAATATCAATTGAATAAATGTAGACAATATCTATTTTTTTTTGGAATCTTAAATAAAAATTAAACAAATACATATTCTATAAATAGATTAAATTTAAGTTTGAATTAGAGATTCGAATTGATGTGTAGTTAGTCTTGATGTGGCCGTCTAGTTGAATTGTGGCCTAGAAGAAGACCAGCTCAAAAAGGATGAACAAATTAAAAGATTCAAGATACATGCAATATATTGCAGCTGTTTCAGGTATGAATTAATTGATTAATAGAATTAAAGCTAATATTAATTTTGTTTTATTTTTTATATTTAGCTACTACATCTATGAGTGCTGCTGCAGTTTATGCGAGCTGGCCATCTCCTTCTTTGCCAATATTACAAGGAGACGATTCACCGATAGGAAGGCCAATCACCGAGGTGAACAATCTTCTTGAAACACAATAAATTAAATAAATCATTCACCCCTTTCATTATTGCAGGAACAAGGATCTTGGTTGGTCTCACTTTATAATATGGGCATGATACCTGCTGCGTTTATTACCAGTTGGTTAATCGAGACCTATGGTAGGAAGAAGACGTTATTGATCGGAGGTGTTTTCCTGCTTGTGCCGTGGTTTATGGCAATTTTCGCAAACCATATCGCTTGGTTATACGCTTTCAGGGTTATAGGCGGAACAGGGCTTGGAATAATAACAATCGTGAGTAATACTCATTTCTCTACAAACAATTTGACGTTTAATTCTTCTTTTTTTTCAGGTTTGCTCTATATACAACGGTGAAATTGCTGAGAAAGATATCCGGGGAAGATTAGGCTCCACTTTTAATTTTTTATTTATGATATTTGCTACAATTTTGTACCACCACCTACTCATTCAATTTACTAATAAAGTGATCAAAGATGACGCTGCAATTTTAGCAATCCAAAAATTAAGAAAAGGCAAGGTGTTGGTGCTGGACGGCTGAAAACTGTTGTTTGGAAAGAGAACATTGATCTGGTCCATGACATGGTCCTGAACGGTAGACGAATCATTATGAAATTTATAGTCCAGACCTGTGGCTTTTCAATAGGTAGCTTAGAAACCATTTTAGATCAAGAATTAAGTCTCAAAAAAGGTGGCTGCACGATGGGTACCGAAAATGTTGACGCCATTCGAGAGATCACTTCAGGGATTAATTTGGCCGTCATTATGCGCGATCCTGAACATTTCCTAGCAAGATTCGTTACTGTAGATGAGATCTGGGTTTACCACTATGCTCTTGAATCAAAAACGCAAAGCATTGAATGAAGGCACAAGGGTTCACCACCCCCTTAAAAGTTTTGTGCAACAGCATCTTCGAGGAAGATCGTGGCTTGAATTTTTTGGAATGTCGAAAGATTTATCCTTGTAGACTTTTTACCACGGCGTTAGACTATAAATAGGCAATATTATGCTGCTTTCATTTCAAAATTGCGCGATTCTATTAAAGCGAAAAGGGAGGAGAAAACTCAAACGCTGTGTGCTGTTTCATCAGGACAATGCTCCTGATTTATTGTATTATTGCCACCAAAATCGTTTAACAATATTTTTTGACAGCTGTCAAAGTATATGTTTTAAAATATTGACAGCTGTCAGACGCATTTTGACAGTTACAACAACATAAATAGTAACAAAATTAGCTGTTAGGAATGTATTGACAACAATCAGACCTCTACACTTCTAAAGTAACTGATTTTACAATTTTGAAACTGCTGGATGTAGTCTGACGTCTATTCTTGCCAAATCCGAGAAACATACCTACTGAAGTCGCAATTTGGTAGACGTCATATTTTGACTGCTACAACTATCAGAAGGATAAAAAGTACTGATTTTACAACGTTTCAATTAAATAAATGTATTTTGTTGATATGTTTTGTTTGGTAATTTGAAATTTTAAAAATCTAATTGTTAGATAATAAAGAAATTACTTTTTCGAAAATTTCCAAGACATATTTGATTTTCTGAAATTAAAATTATGGCAGAATTTAGTCTCTATTCAAGCCAGACTAAACCGCAAGGCTCTAAAGGCATCGCTAACATGCCGAAGGCTGCTTGGGAAGTCCGGAGGTCTCAAACCTCAAATGATCACCTACGCTGCTTTGGTATGATGGCCACTAGAAGTACTGCTAGGAATCACGCCACTGCCATTTACATCCAAAAACAGGCTATATCAAATGCCCTATCTCTGGACAGATTTAAAGGATTAAAACCTGGTGACATTCGAGGACACCTTAAAATCCTTGAAGTTCCCAACATTAACTACCTAATTCACATTGGAAAGGACAAGATTCCTATGCAATACAAGTTCGACCATCCCTAGAAAGTGGTCATCGAAAGCCGTACTAAGTGGGAATCCGGTGAGCCTCCTCAACGCAAAAAAGGAACCCTGGCATGGTGAACGGACGGCTCTAGAATAGAAGGAGTGGGGAGGGACATTGGGGTCAGTGGACCTAACCACTATCTTAAAGTGCCTATGGGTCTCCACTCCAACATATTTCCAGCGTAGATTTCTGCTATTAACTTATGCGCCGTAAAGATTAGTATATCAACGGGCAGTTAAGCGGCGTTTAAAACTGTGAGTGCCTACACATACGAGTCCGGTCTGTTGCTTGAATGTATATGCAATTTAAGGCAATTGGGAGACAATAATCCCATAACTCTTCAGTGGGTTCCAGGCCATCAAGGGATCGAAGGGAACGAAAACGCAGATAAGCTTGCCAAAGAAGCAGCGAACATGTTTTTCATTGGACCTTATCCCACTTGTGAACTGCAAAAGAACCACCTAAAACAAGCAATTAACATATGGGAGGACAACAGAAGGTACTGTTATCAGGATCGCCTAAGACAGCAAAGACATTGCTGTCTTTCAGCAAAGGGAAACTTGGACTGCTGGCAGGGTTTCTGACAGGTTATGCGGCCTCGAAGTACCACCTAAATAAACTTGGAAAAGCTGAAGATCAAATCTGTCGTCTATGCCAAGGAGATTTAGAGACGGTAGAACACATTTTGTGTAAATGTGTTGCTGCCAATCATACTCGACGACAACACCTCATAGGCCGTTTCTAATGCCTACTGACATCCAGGACGAAAATCTCAGACTAATTCTAAGGTTCATTAACAGCCTTCGGATAGTCTAACAACCAGAAGGGCAATGTTTCAATAGCCCCATGTAGATCGCGATGACTAAAGGCAGCAGTGCCACTGCTCTCAGATCTAATCTAAAATCTAATCTAATTTAAGACGGTCTCAACACTAGTAGAGAAATATGAAAATTGACATCAATTCAGGTGAAAAAAAGGGATTGAAGTAGATCAAAAATGTAAAATGATTTACATTAACGACAGACAGACACAATAATAACACTTAAGTTTAATAAAGGTTATCAAAATCAAGATTTCAATTGTTTTAACTTTTTAGAAGGCTAGTAACAAGTTAGTTTTGATTAACTTCCGATTAATCTTGTAAGATTAGCAACGAGAACTATTGTTGGAGATGTGATAACAATACAATAATTGCATCCATTAAGTTCCCCGTCCACTTTATAAACTTCAAAAATGGAGTTTATCGTTGCAACGACTTGTTTTAATATCAATTGTAATATCTAATTTTTTCAATATTAATTGGACTAATGTTTTTGGAATGTTAAACCAAATTAAACAAATACACATTCTATAATAATTAGATTAAACTTAATTTTCAATTAGAGATTCGAATTTGTGTCTGGTTAGTCTTGATGTGGCCGTCTAGTTGAATTGTAGCCTAGAAGAAGACCAGCTCAAAAATCATGAATAAATTAAAAGATTCAAGATACATGCAATATATTGCAGCTGTTTCAGGTATGAATTAATTGATCAATAGAATTAGAACTATTATTAATTTTGTTTTATTTTTTATATTTAGCTACTACATCTATGAGTGCTGCTGCAGTTTATGTGAGCTGGCCATCTCCTTCTTTGCCAATATTACAAGGAGACGATTCACCGATAGGAAGGCCAATCACCGAGGTGAATAATCTTTTTGAACCAACAAATTAAGTAAATTATTAAATCCGTCTCATCGTTACAGGAAGAGGGATCTTGGTTAGTCTCAATTTATAATTTAGCCGTAATACCTGCCGCGTTCCTTACCGGCTGGTTAATCGAGAGTTATGGTAGGAAGAAGACGTTATTGATCGGAGGTGTTTTCCTGCTTGTGCCGTGGTTTATGGCAATTTTCGCAAATCATGTCGCTTGGTTATACGCTTTAAGGGTTATAGGTGGAACAGGAGGTGGGACAATAACAATCGTGAGTAATACTCATTTCCTTACAAACACTTTGACGTTTAATTCTTCTTTTGTTTTCAGGTTTGCTCTGTATACAACGGTGAAATTGCTGAGAACGATATTCGGGGAAGATTAGGCTCCACTTTTATATTACTAAAACAAGTAGGGACACTCCTTGTACTTGCAATAGGACCTTACGTCTCATATACATGGCTGGCTATTATTGGTATGATCGTAGCGAGTGTTTTCCTAGGGACTTTCGTTTTTATGCCGGAATCTCCCTATTATTTAATGAAGGTCCACGATAGAGATAATGCCGAGAAAAATTTAAGGACATTATCGAGTAATACTGTTGACGATAAATTTATTGAAGACCGGCTAAATGAAATTGAATATACAGTCACGCAGGATATGGAAAATAAAGGTAATCTGTGGCAATTCCTCACCAACCCTCAATATAGAAAAGTTATTATGATTATGACAGGTAATATTTATGCCTTTCTGGTACATTTAATAAATATTGAATAAATTTTAGGTATTAAGACTTTGCAACAACTGAATGGAACAGCTGCCGTAGATGCATACTTGCAAACTATAATCGAATTATCATCAAGTAGCATATCATCTGAGGTATCTAGTATTATTTTTGGAGTTATCCAAATACCTGCAGGTAAATCTAAACACCGACACATATATTAGATTAGAGATAAACAATTTATTATTTCAGTATTAACTGCAAGCTATTTGGTTGATAAACTCGGACGTAAGCCACTTTTAATAACAGCAGCTCTAGGCTGTGCGGTAGCCTTAGTTGGAGAAGGCACTTATTTTTATCTTCAAGACCAAACCGATGTTGACATATCATCTTTATCATGGTTACCAACATCGGCTCTTTGTTTATTTTTGATCATGAATCCACTTGGGATACAATCTTTAGTTTACGTTTTACTAGGAGAATTATTCCCGACGAACGTAAAAGGAATAGCCGTATCTGCTTTTACAGCATACGGTGGCACATTAGCATTTTTGGTATCCAAATTTTTTACGCCACTATCGAATGCTTTGGGCAGATATATGCCTTTCTGGATTTTTGCAGGAATTTGCGTATTAGGTGCTATATTTGTTTGGTTCTTTTTGCCGGAAACTAAAGGGAAAACCTTCGCCGAAATTCAGGAGTCACTCAAAAGTAGGAAGGATAAAGAGAAGGACATCAAAGATGTTTGTTGATTTATGTAAAAATTGAATACAAATTGTTTTTATAGAAATATGTTTTGTTTTATTATACATAGTTTGCAGTTCTGCGTTTTGTTGCCAAGATTTTATTAACATAAGAAATTTTATTTGACTCCAAACAGTCACTGCACTGACAATGGCATCCTTGATATTTAATTGTCTCAAGAGGGTTATGATGTTGTTATGTTGATTTAAGATATCGTTGAGTGATGTGGCTTGACATGTCTTAACTGACTAGTTTTTTCTATCAGGATATTCCAGTGCTTTGTCTAATAAGATAAGGGCCTTAATTCAGAATATTTTCCACTTTTAAGTCTTGTTTTAATTGTGGAACAAACTTGTTGGTGTAGTGATCATGAAAACTTTCTTCTCTCCAGAAGCTCTGTTTTTCTTCTTAAGTAGCAATCACCTTTCTTGGAAGTTACTGCCAATTTAAACTAGCCTCACCATCATCATCAACTTAATTATTCCAGTGATTTTGACATAAAATTTCTGGAAGAATTTAGAAATCTCGTCCAAAGACAACTTCTAAATTCATCCAGAAATTGGAATTTTGTTTTAAAATGTTCATACAAAATGTCATTATATATAATACTATAAAATCATTCTTTGAACAACAATAACAATGCACTAAGAAGTCTAAACAAACACCGTGAATCGACATCTAGTTATGTTCAAGCGACGCAACAGTTGAGTCCATTCACTAATTGATTCCCCTGAACAATTCACAACAAATTTCGGTTATTTGCACCACCTACTCATTCAATTTTCACTTAAACAGAACTTTTATTTACTAATGAAGTGACCAATTTCTTTTTCAAATGTCAGAGAAATCATTGAATATATTTGAAAAAGAAATTGGTGCAAAAACTGTTGTTTCCAAAGAAAATATTGATCTGGTTAATAGCATGATCCTGAAATATAAACAAATTATTGTGAAATTTACAGCTCAGATTGGTGGCTTTTTAATAGGTGGTGTAGAACCCATTTTAGATAAAGAATTAGGGCTCAAAAAGGCGGTTGCACGATGGGTACCGAAAATGTTGACGTCATTCGATAGATTCGTTACTGTAGATGAGACCTGGGTTCACCATTATGATCTTAAATCAAAAAAGCATAGTATAGAATGGAGGCAGAAGTGTTCATCACCTCCTCCGAAAGTTTTGAGCAAGAGCCTCTGCGTGGAAGATCTTGGCCAGAATTTTTTGGAATGTCGAAGGAATTATCCTTGTAGAATTCTTACCACGCGGTCAGACTATAAATAGGCAATATTATGCTGCTTTAATTTCAAAATTGCGCGATTCTATTAAAGCGAAAAGGGAGGAGAAAACTCAGACTGGGTGAGCTGTTTTATCAGGACAATGCTCCTGCCTTCAAGAGGGGAATTCATAATGCAGACTTCGAAATTTTCTAGCAGCCGCAGAACACCTTCGTGAGATACACTTTTAAGACGATGAGACACTGATGATAGAGGTGAACGAGTGGTTTGCAGCGCAAGACAAAACATCTTGTTTTTAGGGCGTCTTAGGAGACTATGTGTCATGGTTCTAAATCTCAGAACTCTTTACATTTTAGTGGAGAGTGTGGCCAGACAAACTACATAGTGACTGATGGGAGAAGGCACCATCAGGGAGAAATAAAAAATTCTACAAGGAGATGACCCGTTGTGAAACATATCCTATGATGGGATGTCGAAGAAATTCAGTCTTGGGAAAAAATTTATTAGAAGGCTACACTTTAGAAGCGAATGGAATCAAAACACCATAACGGAACTGAATAAGAATACCATATTATGGTATACTGGAGGAACTGGAATCAGAGTGTGCCTAGAACCAAGTACACCGAAAGTTCCCTAGCATCCTTCGGCCGGAAATACACGCTATAGGAAAATGCGTCCGATTTACCTAGAAAGGAAGTACGGAAAACAGGAGATTATCATCTTGACCCAGTTCCTATACAATTAGCTCACAAATGGCTTGGAACTGCCTGTCTAAGCTAAACGAGGTAGGCATGGAAAACAAAGTCACTCTCATGTTTGTGTCGGATCACACCGGATTAGAAACTAAGTTGATCAAAGAAAAACCAAGCATTGGTTTGATCAACATGGAATGAGACAAGCGAAAACAACTTTGGGGACCTACAACCAGAACAGATTCAATGAACTCAAAGGCAAACTTCGCTTACTGACTGGAATCCTATCAGGTCACTGTCGGTTCCGAAGGCATATGAAAACAATTGGGCTAGCAGAGACAGCAGAATGCAGTTTCTGCAAGGAAGAAACGTCCATACATATCCTCTCTGAGTGTGTAGTACTACGCAATTCAAGGGCTATGCACCTAGGATCTTATAAAATAGAAGACGGAGATCTGCCTAACATCAAGCCATCCCACATTCTAAATTTTCTAAAACAGATAGGCTTAGCAAGCCAGGTATGAAGTCACCACACAGCAAGAACATACTTACATAAGGGAATACTATATTATACACTTGACGAGAGCGCCATCTGAACACCGTAGATTCAACTAGACACAAGGTCTTAGTCTGTCACCGACAGATAGCGCTGGAGTTCGTATCGCTTGCATCATAAATTGAATCGTAGTATCTTCAAATGGATTAATGTATTTCGAAATAGTTAAAATAATATTATCAAATCAAACCTATTTTTTTGCAAATTTAACAATACAACTTTTATATTATTTATATTTAACTATTATCGTTAGATAACTTATCTTTAAGAGGTGTTCTTTACATGATCATTTAATTGAGTCATATCCAGGAAGGTTTCTCTTGAATTGCTACTTGAAATTTATATTTATATTACATATTTCGCATAATATGATGATAATAATAACTAATTTCTCTTTCTTAAAGATTATTTATTATAAATACATATGTTAATAATACAAAAATATTCGATTAGTTCTATTTTTATATAAAACATTTTAATATAGATACCTATCATATATAATATGATATTTTTCATTACCACCATCTATTGATTCAAATCTCAAACTTTAGTTTCAATCTCTTCCTTCGCGACATCATTATTTTTAGGAGATTTCTTCAGCATCGCTTGAATTTCAGAGAAAGATTTGCCTTTAGTTTCAGGCAACATCGTCGGACCAAATATTATACCAATTATGCAAACACTACCGAAAGCCCAAAATACGGTGTGTTCACCCCAAGCATTCGATATAGGTTTGAAAAATTTTGATACCAAGAACGCTAAAACTGCGCTGTATAAGGAGATAGCAGCCGAAGCGATACCCTTAATATTGGCCGGAAATAATTCACCAGCTAGGACGTAGGGTAGGGTGACGATGCCCAAATTAAGCATGAATACGAAGAATGCAAGTGCTAATGTTGGTAACCATCCGATTCCCGAAACGTCAGCTTCTAATTTATTTTGGAGGTAGAAATAAGTTCCTTCCGCGAATAGAGCTATAGCACAACCAGTTGATGATATCACTAATAGAGGTCTACGTCCTAAAGTGTCCACGAGATAACTAGCTAGTAATACTGTAAAGGAAAGATGGTATTAAATGGATATTTTTGGAAAATGGTTTAATTTAATTACCTCCTGGTATCTGCACAAGTCCGAAAATAATACTGGATAATTCAGGTGAGATATTGCTGCCTGTTGCTTCGATTATAGGTTGCATATAACCATCTATAGCGGATTCTCCACTTAATTGTTGCAGGCTTTTGATTCCTATAACAAAACAGAGTTGTGTGGTTGTCTGGTGTTGTTGAAAAAATTATTCCACTAACCGAACATTATAAGAATTGCTGGCCTATAATCTTTATTTGAGAGAAACTCCCAAATCGTGGTCTTATTCTTCATATCCTCTTCAATAGATTGTTCAATTTCCATCATGCTTCTTTCGATGAATTTGTCACCGGCAGTCTTACTGGATAATATTCTTAAATTCTTTTCAGCTTCTTCATTTCGCTTGATCTTCACTAAATAGTACGGTGATTCTGGCATGAAAGCGTAAGTGCAGACGAAGAGTAATGGTAGAGATGAACACACGATGGCTAAAACGTTGTAGGAGGCGTAAGGACCCACGCATAAGACTAGTAATGATCCAGCTAATTTCAAAATGGCGAAAGCCGAAGTTAGTTTTCCACGGATATCTTTTTCGGCAATTTCTCCTGCGTAGATCGAGCAGGCCTTGAAATAAAAACAAAAATTAATTAAAATAGAATGTCATCTTAAGAATTATGAAAAGGAACGTAAATATTTGTATTCATTGCTTCATTTATAATAGAATAATATTATGTAGTTTATACTTTAAGGTCATGTATCTTAAACATAATATAAAAACAAAGTTGTAATTTTTTTATTGGGTTAAAATTTACTTTTTAAACAATACAAGTATGATTTGATAAGGATTATTTACAGGATAATTTCATCACAGAAAAATAAACTGTAAACTTTTTTGCTGCGTTTATTGTTAAACATCAATTTAACCTGCAGATCTCAGATTTGTTGACATGTTGGAAATTAAATTTCCAAACTGCAGTTCAACCCCCTGAAGGCTTTCCTCAAATCGAGCTAAATTTGATCTTGTATCAAGACTTATGGATAAAAATTTCCTATGGTTAAGATGCTTTTTTTTTGTGATTTGTACAACCAGGTTAACCAAAATATCGTGCAGAAGATTGAAGCATGTTTTGATGAAAAATTGAATCAGAAATGGCAGCAAATTGGTATCAATTCCGATAGGCCACTCAACAAAACTGAAGGAACAAAGTATCAAACTTATTTTAGAAAAAAATTATTTGTTTAACACTAATGATGGCTTTGGGTGTACTTGAAGGCAGCAAAACTTATTGGGCTAGCAGTTATTTTTTCAGATAAGTTTGTTTTCTAAGTTAAAAAGAAAAATCGAATATCACTTATTTTAGAAAAAAAGTTGTTTGATCACTTTTGTGTGGAGCTGAAGATGGAAAACTTCTTGCTGGGTCAGCACTTATCTTTTCAGGTAATTGTGCAGTTCAGAATAAGTTCGTTTACTAACTTCAAAAAGGTTTAAAAGTTTTAGTATGAAACTTATTTTAGAAAACAATTATTTTCTTAAAATTAATGGTCGGTTTGGGTGGACTTGAGGACGACAAACATCTTGCTGACCCAGCAGTAATCTTTTCAGGTAACTGTCCAGTTCAGAATAAATTCGTTAGCTAACTTCAAAAAGGTTTAAAAGTTTGAGGATGAAACTTATTTTAGAAAAAAAAAATTGCTTAAAAGTAATGGTCGCTTTGGGTGGACTTGAAGACCACAAACATCTTGCTAAGCCAGAAGTTATCTTTTCAGATAACCATGCAGCTCAGAATAAGTTCGTTTGCTAACTTCAACAAGTTCAAGTATCACAATTATTTTTGCAAAAAAACATTTATGATCCCGTTGTGTGGCTTTGAAGATGGTAAACATCTTGCAGACCTATCTTTTCAGATAACTGTGCAGTTCAAAATAAATGCTGCCAGAAATCCCAGCTTATGACTTGTCCTTGAAAATTATTAATCTCTCGAATATCACGAAACTAATCATTGAGTATCTAGCGCAGAGCGATGTGTGGTATTATAGGTCTTCGAAAGCAGAAAATTCTGCACGAAATGATCGGAACAAAACGGAGTATACCGATGATGGTGGTGATGATGAAAACGAACCCCCTTAAATAAGTCGATAAACGATTCTTGTTTGAAGGTGGAAATTCTTTCGCCAATAAGTCAAAACTATGTCTTGCTTCAACATAAAAGGATAAACAGAAAATGGCCTTTGAAACTCTAGAAGATATCTTCTAAAATGTTAAGGACTGTGTTAATGTGTGTTAATAATAAAGTGTTAATAGACTGTCCTACATGAAAATTGTTGGAAGTAGATGTAATGATCAATGCTGGTGGGGGAGAGGGGAGGGAGAGGGTGGTGGGAAAGGCAAGACATGGTTTTTGCCTTATTAGGAAAAGCGTTTTCCCCCTTTCAAACAAACATCGACTTGTCTCGATGTAGATTTATTTAAGGTGGATCGTTTTCACCACTTCTAGAAGCTCTTTAGATTCTGTCCATAAGTTCAGGTTCCCAGACTTCCAGTTGGATACTCCTGCTTTGCTCAGATCATCTTCCATTTCTCGGAGCCATCTCCTTCGGGATCTTCTTAGTCCTCTTCTATTTATTGGTTCACATTGGAGTATCGAAAAAATTACTCTTTACTTTATCGTCTCTCTTCAACTCTTGCAATATTTCGTGATGAGGTGATAACTCCACATTAATTCATTAATTGTTTAACCAAGTACAATTTTTATATCAAGTCATTTATTAGTTACAGTTTCCTGGCGACTTATTTAAGCAATTTATTTTGTAGTAGATAAAAAACTCAAATCTTGAACCAGTAGTCTGTATTTTGTTATTCCTGTAAAGTTATTTAAAATGGAGCATCCTCCTTGTTGCTGCAGGGTCTTCGGCTTTTATAATAAACATAAATAGAAACCTTACACTTTTTCCTAAGCATTACCAAGTTTTTTTTGTCTTATAATTTGAACTGCTTTGAAGAATTTATATTTAGAAATTGTGTCTTATAGGACGACTCAACCAAAAATAGTAAACTTTGTTATCGTAAACTTCATGCAAAATGAAGACATGGAAAAAGAATTTAATGACTAAACAATTTCTTGATACTTGACATAAAACCTCCACTCAACTTTTGACGTAAATGTTATCTAGCCGAAGTGGAATTGTCCCGATAATGGAGATAATCTAATGTTTTGTTGATGAGTTCTATTCTATTTTTGCATATCTATTCCTCAATTTGCAATATCTATTATGCAAGTTATACCTAATCATAGATTTTATAAATGCATTATCTTGAATAACTGTTATCAGATAATTTAAACAACCTTGCCTAACACACCACTATTTTGATAAAGTATATTTAATTGATTTAAAATTAACGTAATATGATCTGTTTAATCGATTAAATTTTTTACTTACAACACTCACGATTCCACTTCCAATTCCAGCTAAAAATCTTGCGATATATAAGACCCAAATGGATTTAGCGAATATGATCATGAACCATAGGAAAAACATCAGCACACCTGATATTAACAATGACTTCTTCCTGCCTATCCTTTCTACCATCCATCCTGCAAGGAAAGCTGTAGGAATTGAAGATAACCTAACTAACGATACCACCCAAGAACCTTCTTCCTTCAAACACAAAACAAAGTGAATTATGTAGATTTTTAGCAACACTTTCTGTGGTGGTAAAAATTATACATACATCAGTAATTGGTGTTCCTAGTGGTGAATCGTCACTTTTCAGGAGTGATAAAACAGGGGATGGCCACACAACATAAGCAGTTGCTGCGGCATTCGATAGTGTAGCTACAAAAAAAATTAAATTAATCAAATTTTGTTTTTATTTTCAAAACGAAAAGGAAATCAGATTTTATTACCTGTTATAGCAGCTGCATATTGCATATACCTAGTGTTTTCTAACTTGAAAAACATTGTATTAAATTGTCGAGTATTTTGCACTAATTTATTTAGTAATGATATAATTCACTGACCATGAACCCCACTTAAATGTGGTTGAAATATTGTTAGGATGATTGTTTTATTAACTTTTCTCAAACGATAAAAGACCATTATCTAATTTCGTTAGTCACTGCAAACTGATTACATGTGAAAATAATTTGTAAAAATACAAATGTTATACGATGTATGTATGTTTTGGGATTTTCTAGTGGTTCGTTGAAAATTGTTATTGTTATAAATTAGGGAAAAATAATCAATAACTGATAAGGATTTTAAATTATTTTCAATTAACGCCACATTTCATAGGTGATAGTGTCTTCGCGCACGCACATTTACTTTAATTGACAAATACGAGAGCTCTTAGGAATATATCAGACTGATGCATCCAAACAATTTTGAAGAGATTGTAATTTTTGCCTTTTTAATCCGCTAAAATGGTCCAACAACTTTAGATATTTTATTCTGTCTTTCTATATTGGGAAGTCCCTTAAGCAAGGAAGAAAAGTGTGTCTGGTTGTTAGCAATTTTTGATCAATCTAGTTGTTTTGTTCAACACAGTGATCGGACCAAATAATTAGCTTCCTTTTGTTGTCCAAACTTAGAACAACAGGTTGATGCCATGTCAATGAATCGTCTAGTCTAAGGGTTAGGATTTTATACCAAAGCATCATTACGAGCGCAGTTGACTTATTAGGAATTGAACAGTACAAAACTGGCTATCCCTGTCAGGTTTCCATAATTTTGTAAATTGCATCAGCTCTGATATGCTGCGATCTCTTTCATTCAATATAGACTGTTTTTCCTATTCATTTTCTACGGCACATAGCTTGATGTAGAGTTCATTCAATTTTTGAGTTGGAAAGTTTTTATAAACCAAGTCTGCAGCTTGTTTAATTTTCCTTGGAAGGTTGGTAAACTTTTCTTCTACGTTTAATTTTAACCATACAAAACTGAATCCATCTCAGTGTTACTGCAAAGCGGAAATTACTCTATTACTTGTCTGGCTATCACTGCAACTCTCGCAGTGTAGTTTTGTGTGTATAAATTGTATTTAAACGGCTTTGCGACAGCATTATATCGCCTTTTATAATTCTGCGATGTTAATCACTTTGCTCCCAATAGCGAATGGTAAGTCGATCCGGATTTCAACTATCTGAAAAAATGTCATGTGCTTTCTTCAAACAGCGTTTGCTTGACTGACTATTTTGATTTCAATATGTGTATAAATCAGATCGATAGCTCCAAAAATAAGAACGACTGGTCTTGAGTATTGCAGAACTGATACTCCTGCTGAATCGGTAACCAGATCTAACTACCATCCATATTCCTTAGGGAAAGATAACGTTACACAACAAGGCCTGCAGAGATAATCTCAATAGGCTTGCTGCAGCTTAGGAAGGCGCTGCAGCTGCACTCACCGCAAAAAAATAGTGTGTAATTTATATTGATGTTGCCACATCACCACCACCTTCAATCAAATGATTTTCTGGTCGAACGAGGAAGAAGCATTTCTTAGCTAGGGATTCTTTTTAGCAAGTTGAAGATGAAAAGAAGTGATCAAAACAGTGCCAAGAACTGAATCCTTCAAAGAACTGTTGCCACTTTTATCAGTGCTCCTTTATACTTTAACATTCCTAGAACCGTTCAAACTTTGCCTTTATTTGGTCCAAGAGTGGGCTAATTTTAATCTTGGTTTTCGCTTAAGTTTAATTCAAATTTAAGATATTTAATTGCTAATTAGAAAATATATTGTATGTATACGTAATAGTTGTTTTCTTTTATAATTTAACCATTGTTAACCACTCAAATTAATTTAGGATTGATAATCGATAATTATAATCCGTAGCCCTAAAGAAAGAAAGATTCTCAAGAGTGGCGATTGTTGCTAATTTAATTTAAAATCATAATCGTATGGTCATTATTCTCACCCGATAAAGAAATTAAAACAATATTATCTACTTGTTTCAATAGATGTTTTAATTTGATAAGATCTCAAACTATTATTAAATAGATGTTTCACTATTGTTTATAAATTGAGTCGCACTCAACTGGAGGTCTCTCTTACTGGTCAACTCTTAAATTTTCATTTATTAGACCATAGGAGAGGTTGCATAGCTCTATTATTCAAAATCTTTTATTTTATTTTTAATTTATTGGTTGCAGTAAAACATATTTTCATTATCTATAATGTCCAAATCTATTTTCGAACAGGCAAAAATATTTTGCTTCAATTTTAAGGATTGAGTTAACCCTCTTTAACTTCCTCTTTTTTAAAACCTATTCAACATCATGATTAATAGTCTTTTTAATAGGATAGTCTACTATAACTCATCTTCCTTTTCCAATTTGGATTGTCTTGTCTTCTTCCCCTTTTTCTAACAATTTAGGGCCAATATCTTCATCTACAAGTAGTCTGTAAGTATTAGACCTTTCATCCCTGTTATGTACGGACTTCGCAGGCAACCCAACGCGCATATCGGAAAAGGCAACTACCACTGGCGCGCGCATGTCATACACATTCATTTTCCCATGCAATATAGTTGTTATGTGTTATGTTACAAGACATACGTATTAATAAAGTTACTGTGCAATACATTGTTATTTATACCAAATACACAACAAGTGGCGACGAGTCGGACTGTGAAGTCAGTTTACGCAAATTTGAGGTACGTACATACATTACATAAGTTATACATAGGTTCGTTTACCGGCACTCAAATTACATTTTCGATACATTTTCCTAACCTGTACGTGTACCTATCGTTCAGGGGCCTCCTATCCTTTAGCCTTGATAGCCCTCTAGGCGTCTCCTGTTTCCTTTGCTTGTAAATCCTTACGGAACAAATGGCAGACGTCAACGAAATTCTAACCAAATTAACCGATGTTTTGACGGCGATACAAACAACACAACAGTCGTTAGTACAGCGATCGGAAAGTACATATATTTCAAAAGATAATTTACAAGCTTATGACGAAAGTAATGAATCGTTTGACTGTTATTTACAGCGGCTAGATAATCACTTAAAATTAAAAAGAGTAGATGATGCAACACCGGCTAGCGACAAAATTTGCGTTCAAATTTTGATAGGGTGTCTTAGCCCTAAGATTTATCAAATACTTACTAAACTTACAGCTCCAGAGCTACCAGGCACAAAAACATATAAACAACTCATAAAATTACTGAAAGAATATTTATCACCGCAAGCCAGCATCATTGCCGAACAACACAAATTTTATACACGTATGCAACTCGAAGGGGAAACAATACAAAGTTATGTTGCGGAATTACGGAAACTAACAATAAATTGCAATTTTAATTGTCAAAGTTGTCAGGCTTCTACTATCGATACACACATACGAGCACAATTTATACGAGGCATCCGAGACAATGATATACGAGAGCGTCTACTTCAACAAAAATCAACTGTGAGTTTCGAAGAGATAATTCAAATAGCGCAATCAGTTGAAATTGCCAAACAAGAATCGAATCAAATGCAACCGAACAATTACAATGTGCACGCATTACGCGAAAATTCAAACGAAGCCAAGTCGAATCAGGTGAGACACAAGAAATCGAACTTCAATAAATTTGTCGGTGCAAACAAACGCAACAAAGTCAGATCGCTGTGGGGGAAATGTTTCCGTTGCGGAAAAATGGACCACAAGGCTAACGAATGTCACGCAAAGACATTAAATTGTAAGAAATGTGGGAAGAAGGGTCACATACAGGCAGTATGTTTACAGGGCGAGTCAAAAATACCTCGCGATCAAAAACAATTAGAAACGGATTCTAGTACAGAAGAGGAAACATTTGCAATAAACAAATTGAATACATTAAACATTAATTCTTTAAATGCAAATAAAATCATGCTACAGCTGGAAATAAATCAGCGGAAGTGCGAAATGGAGTTGGATACGGGGGCGGCAGTCTCTACCATCTCCGCTAAAGATCTGAAGAAACTATGCCCACAAACACGACTGGAGTCTACGACGACTAAATTGCGCACATATACAGGTGAGATTATACATCCATTAGGAGTAGCGACAGTACAAATAAATTACAAAGGACAGTCGGCCATGGGGAAAATATACGTTTTATCAAATGACGTCGATGCAATCTTTGGACGAGAATGGTTACAATTAATTAACCTAGATTGGAAGAATATACGACAACTACGAAGCGATTATGCAACAAATAATTTCGAAGATGGTTTACAAATTCTATTGGAGGAATACAAGGACCTATTTGAAGGCCTAGGAGAAATCCGGGACTACAATTACCGTTTCCATCTCAAGGATGAAAACATCAAGCCAATATTCATTAAACCACGTCAAGTGCCGTACGCTCAGAAGAACAAGATTGAAGACGAAATTACACGATTGGAAAAATTAGGTATCATTGAACCAATAGTACACTCACCTTGGGCAACACCCGTGGTTCCTGTTGTTAAGAAGGATGGTACCATTCGATTGTGTGCGGCATACAATACAACTATCAACAAGGTAATACAGGATGACCACCATCCAATTCCCAGAATCGAGGACATATTCAACAAAATGAACGGAGGGAAATATTTCTGCACCTTGGACATACAAAATGCTTACTTACATATGAAAGTTGACGATGATACCGCGGTAATGCAAGCTATATCTACACACAAAGGCGTCTACAAGGTCAAGAGACTCATGTTCGGAGTTAAAGTAGCACCGAGTGCGTGGCAGAGGTTTATGGACCAAATTTTACAAGATTTGGAAGGAGTCGTGTGTTTTTTCGACGACATGGCTGTACAAGGGAAAACTCCAAGCGAACTACTTTCGAGGTTACGAATAGTGTTAGAGCGGTTAAGACAATACGGATTACGTCTAAACAAGAAGAAGTGTGAGTTTTTCAAAGAAAATATCTCATATTTAGGTCACAGAATCGATAGGAAAGGATTACATACATTGCCAGAAAGAGTACGAGCTATAACAGAAAGCCCAAAACCGCGAAATGTCACTGAACTTAGAACATTTTTAGGGCTTGTTCACTACTATCAAAGATTCATCCCTAATTTATCGACGAAGTTACATCTTCTCTACAATTTACTTAAGAAAAATACACCATTTAAATGGACAACAGATTGCCAACAGACATTCAGAAACTTGAAAGCAGAAATAGCTGGAGGGAAGGTTCTGACACCATTCGATGAAACGCTTCCTTTGGTTTTGGCAACAGACGCTTCGCCTTCAGGTTTAGGGGCAGTCTTATCGCACATTATGCCCGATGGCGCTGAAAGGCCAATAGCTTTCGCGTCCCGTACTTTAAATTCGGCTGAACGAAATTACAGCCAGCTAGACAGAGAAGCAACAGCGATAATATGGAGTTTGAAGAAATTTTTCCACTACTGCTATGGACGGAAATTCACGTTAATTACCGATAATCAACCGTTAATAAGGATTTTTCACCCGGACAAGAGTTTGCCATCCACATCAGCCATACGTTTGCTCCACTACGCCAGTTATATTTCAGGATTCCAATACGACATCAAACATAGGAAAACATTACTGCATGCCAATGCAGATTATCTATCTCGAGCACCGCTACCTGAAGTTTCAAACGATCGATCTGATGCTGCAGATCTACTTCAAATAAGCCAGATAGAGCATCTTCCCGTTACTAGGAAGGAAATATCAAAGGAAACCAAAAGAGATGCTACCTTGCGAGAAATATATTTAGCAGTTGAAACTGGAGGGAAGTTACCCATAGGATTTAGTGTATCAGATTTTTCTGTACAGGATGGATGTCTTTTGAAGGGAGTCAGAGTAGCTATACCGGAGAAACTTCGTTCACGTATCCTAAAGGAACTGCACATGGCTCACATCGGTATGGTCAAGATGAAGTCCCTTGCGCGGAGCTATGTCTGGTGGCCTGGGATTGATCATGACATCGAGGAAACAGCACGGAAATGCCTATCGTGTTCCAGAACGAAGAACAACCCTACTAAGGTAGAAGTACATCCATGGGATTATGCGACTAGGCCGTGGCAGCGAGTACACGTGGATTACGCAGGACCGTTTCACGGTAGAGATATTTTTATCTTGGTAGATTCGTACACAAAATGGATTGAAGCAATACCAACGAACTCGATTACGACCACAATTACAATTGACTTATTAAGAGACATTTTTGCTCGATTTGGACTTCCGTTTACGTTGGTATCGGATAACGGAACAAATTTTAAATCGGTGGAATTCCAAGAATTTTTGCGATCCAACGGTATTCACCACAAAGTTACTGCTCCATATCACCCGTCTACCAATGGGCAAGCCGAAAGGTATGTGCAAACAGTTAAGAAGAGTTTACGGAACCAATTAGCTGAAAGTGGGAATTTCAAACTGAACCTCAGCCGATTTTTACTGCAATACAGGAAGACACCGAATAGTACAACGCAAGTAAGCCCAGCGGAACTAATGTTTAACCGCACCGTTAGAACCCGGCTTGACCTGGTAAGAAGGAACGTTGGCGCAGAACTGCAAGAAAACGCTCCCTTGTCGAGGGAATGTGTTAAATGTTTTAAGGTAAATGATAAGGTTCAGGCCAGAGTTTATAACAATCCAGCAAGGAAATGGGTATTTGGAACCGTGGTAGCAAAGACGGGACATCTACATTATGACATCTTGATAGATGGGAGCATTCATCGCAGACATGTTGATCAACTATTACCGTACCAAGGAGTACTGCCCGTGGAGAGACATCATATTTCAATAAACCTCGACAGTAATACATTACCCTCTACGGATGGTTCTAAAATTGCAGAGAGCTCACCACCTGCGTCTTCCCAAGAACATATTGAAGGAAGTAAACCCAACAATGACGTTACTAATAAAGAATCTGTTACAGATGAAATTATGGATTCAGGTACTACATTGCCAGCCACGGTGTCCACTCCCAGGGGAAACCTACGTCGATCAGAGCGGACTCGCAGAGCACCAGTTAGGCTTGACCTTTAAGTTAAGGGCGAGATGGTGTTATGTACGGACTTCGCAGGCAACCCAACGCGCATATCGGAAAAGGCAACTACCACTGGCGCGCGCATGTCATACACATTCATTTTCCCATGCAATATAGTTGTTATGTGTTATGTTACAAGACATACGTATTAATAAAGTTACTGTGCAATACATTGTTATTTATACCAAATACACAACAATCCCCTTTGTGGGAGATTGCACTGCTAGAAGTCTACTTTCTGTACTTACTGTACTCTATCACCTAATAGCAACATTAAAGTACAATAGATAATAAACCTGTGATAACTTAATAGCTGTAATAAATGTCACCAATTCAATTTATTTAATAATTGTATAATTCGGTACTTGAACAATAGATGGAACTAGCTCATTTATTTCAGCAATTGTTAATAATAGATATGATAGAAATTTAAACGCCAATTTCTCGTAAAAAATTATTTATTTAAAACAGGCATTGTACTTGTCTAATATACAATCTTCAAGATAAGCGATTCTGGCTCCATTCAATCGAAATTCAAGCGACAAAACGCTTTACAATCTCGTCTTCCCTTCATTCTTCTTACTTTCAACATCCTCACTTATAGGTTGCTTCCTCAATACAGCTTGTATCTCAGCAAACGATTTTCCTTTAGTTTCCGGCAATACAAGCAAAACGAAGATGATCCCCATAATGCAAACGGTACCAAAAATCCAGAAAACGGTATATTCACCCCAAGCGTTCGCCAAAGGCTTGAAGAATTTCGATACGATGAAGGCTAAAGATGATCCGTATACTGTCCCTAACGAAACTGCTATACCTTTGATGTTCGTAGGGAACAATTCGCCTAAAAGGACGTAGGGTAGCGTGACAATTCCTAAATTGTGCATAAAGACGAAGACTGCAATTCCAATCGTTGGTAACCATGCTATGGATGAAACGTCAGCTTCTACGACATCTTGGATATAAAAGTATGTTCCTTCTGCGAACATAGCGATGGCACAACCAGTTGCTGATATGATTAGTAGAGGTTTACGCCCTATTTTGTCCACTAAGTAACTTGCTAGTAAAGCTAAAAATGAATTGCGTGTTAATGCTGGTGGCTGGAAGAAATTTATGATTTAGTTACCTCCAGGTAGTTGGACGACGCCGAAGATGATGCTGGAGATTTCTTCTGAGATATTGCTGCCAGTTGAGGCGATGATCGGTTGCATGTAGGCATCAATAGCTGCTTCTCCACTTAATTGTTGTAAAGTTTTAACACCTAAGTGAAGATATTGTTGTATTAGTATGGTTACACATTGTGGAAAAAATATACTGCGTCAGCTTGGTTTGGGGAGAAAAAATAAAAGGAGGAAACTACATATTAGAAAGAAAATCAGCTTAGTTGGTTGAAAGCTACGTTTGAGGTGCTTTTCAAAGCAGCTTCGCTGGTTTATTCAGATTACAAAAGGAGGGGATGGGAGAGAAGGCGACTATTAACATTATATACACACCTAATATGATAATAATAGCTTTTCTATAATCTTTATTGGAAATGAACTCCCATAACGTAGTCTTATTCTGCATGTCACTCTCAACAGACCTCTCAATCTCATATACCTTAGCTTTGATATCCTTATCAGAAACTAACTTCCCAGATAAAATCCTTAAATTCTTCTCAGCTTGATCATTTTCCTTGATCTTCACTAAATAATACGGAGATTCTGGCATGAATACGAAGATACTAACAAAAACTACGGGTATAATCGCGCAGACGATGGCAAGAACTGTGTAGGACACATACGGTCCAATACACAGTATTAATAAGGATCCAACCAGTTTTAATATTATTAGGGTGGAGCTTAATTTGCCTCTGATATCTTTATCCGCGATTTCGCCGTTGTAAATTGAGCAACCCTTTAAAAGTCAAAAAGATATAATTGTGAAGAAATCATGATAGAAATGATACTTACGACTATCACAATACCACCTCCAAGACCACCTATAAATCTTGCCGTGTATAATAGCCCAATATTCTTCCCAAATATGACTAGAAACCATGGTAGAAACAACAAAACACCAGCGATTAACAAGGATTTTTTCCTGCCAATTTTTTCCACCATAAATCCACCGAAGAGGGCCACCACAATTTTTGCCAGTTTAGTGAGTGAAACAACCCACGAACCTTCATCCTATCAGCAAATAAATTAAAAATTTATTTTTGAAAAATTCACATTTTCCGGTTTAAATCTTACGTCAGTTATTGGTCGACCAACTGGAGAATCTTCAGATTGTAAAAGTGCCAGGGTAGGAGATGGCCAAATTGAATACGTTGCAGAACCAGCGTTTGATAAGGTTGCTACAAAAAAGAAATTAATAAATAAAAATGTTTTCGGGCAAAATTTTCGACATACCCGAGATGGCACCTATGTATTGCATATATCTAGTATTCTGTAAGTTCATAATCATCTTGAATCTGGTTCCTGTGTTGTTCTACGTAGATATTGTGCACTAGGTGTAACCGGAACGTCGTCCGGGGTCCTATTTTATTTAAATTATTGGAAGCGATAAAATATTTTATCTGATTTTATTTCATGCGTATTGAATGTGATTTTGGCCCAAACAAAGAGGAATCAAAATTGAGCAAAAATGTATAAGTACACTTGAATGTTCTAGTATTCAGGAATCAATTATTGCTATTGTAAATTACTGCTAATTTTTAAATTGATGATAATAATAAGTGTTAAAAATGTTAATGTGTTTTACATGATTAAATATAAAATAATTGTCCTAGGCGTTTATTTGATAAATTTTAGTGACTATTTAATGTAAGTTAATGCCAAGATTACGATATTGGCGCTATTGTTAATGTAAAAAATTCTTTGCAAAATCTAAACTGTTCAAGTATTGCTTGCGTCAGAGTAAGCTACGCAATAATTGCTAATTCTGTATTTAATTATTTATAGCTTTGAAGAAAAATAAATTATTTTTTTCTTCTTCGGAATGTTTCGTTTATTTTGACAGTTCTTGGTGGGAAATGGTGTCAAATGTGCGAAAATGTAAAAAATACCGAAAACGGTGAAGATATTGAAAACGTCAAAAGTATCAAATCTGTGAAAAATGTTGCAATTGATAAAAATTATGAAACTGGAAATTTCCAAAAATATCATTTCAAAAGTGTTAAAAATATCAAAGAACGATCAACGAAAATGTCAAGTTTTAAAACTGTCAAAAATGTCAGAAATAAGGAAATTCGAAAATATTCGAAAGTAAGATGGCGAAAAATGTCGAAATGAAAAAAAAGTTGGAAATATAAAATGTGGGGAAATGTCAAAAGCGTTAAAAAGTCGAAAATGAAAGTGTCAAAAATGGCGATATAATGTAAAAAATGTTCAATACATTCAAAATGGCTGAAATGGCGAAATTAGAGAATAGCACTGTGGAAGATGTAGAAAACGCTGAAACTGATGAAGATTGAGACAATTTAGAAAATGTCAAAAATGTTCAAACCGAAACGAATTGAAAATTTTAAAAATATCGAAGAAAGCAAATGTCAAAAATGTCGGTAATATAGAAAATAGAGAAGTGGGGGAAAATGTTTAAAGTTCAAAAATGTTGAAAACATCGAAGATGACGGAAATATCAAGTATCAAATTGCAAATTTTTCAAGAATGACAGAAATGTCAAGTATCAAATTGCAAATTTTTCAAGAATGACAGAAATGACAAGTGTCAAATTGCAAATTTTTCAGGAATGACAGAAACGTCAAGTAACAAATTGCATATTTTTCAGGAATGACAGAAATGTCAAATATCAAATTGCAAATTTTTCAGGAATGACGGAAATGTCAAGTATCAAATTGCAAATTTATCAAGAATGAGAGAAACGTCAAGTATCAAATGAAAAATTTCTCAAGAATAGCAGAAATGTCAAACATCAAATTGCAAATTTTTCAGGAATGACGGAAATGTCAAGTATCAAATTGCAAATTTTTCACGAATGACAGAAATGTCAAGTGTCAAATTGCACATTTTTTAGAATGACAGAAATGTCAAGTATGCAAATTTTTCAAAAATTACATAAATGTCAAGTATCAAATTGCGACTAAAGTTGACAGAAATTTTCAAATCTTTTTCAGAATGACTGAAATGTCAAGTATTAAATCGCAAATTTTCAAGAATGACAGAAATGTCAAATATCAAATTGCAAATTTATCAAGAATGAGAGAAATGTCAAGTATCAAATTGCACATTTTTCATGAATGACAGAATTGTCAAGTATCAAATTGCAAATTTCTCAAAAATTACATAAATGTCAAGTATCAAATTGCAAATTTTTCAAGAATGGCAGAAATGTCAAGTATCAAATTGCGACTTTTTCATGAATGACAGAATTGTCAAGTATCAAATCGCAAATTTTTCAAGAATGGCAGAAATGTCAAGTATCAAATCGCAAATTTGTCAAGAATGATAGAAATGTCAAATATCAAATTCCAAATTTATCAAGAATGAGAGAAATGTCAAGTATCAAATTGCACATTGTTCATGAATGACAGAAATGTCAAGTACCAAATTGCAAATTTTTCAAAAATTACATAAATGTCAAGTATCAAATTGCGACTTTTTAAAGAATGACAGAAATGTCAAGTATCAAATCGCAAATTTTTCAAGAATGGCAGAAATGTCAAGTATCAAATTGCAAATTTATTAAGAATGACAGAAATGTCAAGTATCAAATCGCAAATTTGTCAAGAATGATAGAAATGTCAAATATTAAATTGCAAATTTTTCAAGAATGGCAGAAATGTCAAATATCAAATTGCAAATTTTTCAAGAATGACAGAAATGTCAAGTGTCATAGATGGTGAAAATGGCAGAATTGTAAAAAAATGTCGAAAATGTCAAAAACTGCTACAAGATTGAAACTGAAAACATCAAACTGTTGAAACTCGGAAATATCGAAAGTGGCAAGAGGGCATACATATTTCGAAAATTGCGAAACTACAGAACGTCAAAAATGTGGAAAATGTGGTTGGAGGAAATTTCGGAAATATCGAAAATGTCGAAACTGAAAGTGTCAAAAATATCGAAAAAGGCAGAAATGGTTAAAATGTGAAAAACTACTGGATATATCGAAGTAGATGTAGTAAAAAACGCCGAAAACATCGAATCGGGCGAAAATGACAAGCACCGGAACTGTCAAAAATGTCAAAAATTGCGAAAACTGACAATTGCGAATATGTGTAAATGAAAAAAAATGTAGAATATGTCTAAAATGGCGAAAATACAGAATTGTTAATAATGTCGAAAATATTGAAGATATTGAAAATATCCAAAATGGCGAAGATGGCAAAAATGTCGAAGACGTCAGAAATTGCGAAATTAGGAATCCGCAAAAATGTTAATAGTGACAAAAACGTCTAAAATGAAAATATTGAATATATTGCAGAAGGGGAAAATGTTAAAACTAGTGTGTGTGTCAAGTGAAAAGAGGGAATATTTGATAAATGAATATGTTGTAATGGAAACAACATGTTGTTTTTTTTATTTCTTGTTGGGATAGATCGTGTTTCAAAGAAGCAATTTTAATTCATCATTTTTCTAAAATCACTTCCTATGTCTTTACATTTTGACGTTACGAGATTTAATTTCTCTACTTTTGTAAAAACTAATCGATTTAAAAATGTCAAATTTTATGTTAAACTAGATATTGATGTATAGTTTAAGATAATATAATTTTTAACAGCTTTCATGGCTATTGAAAATCACAGCATATGAGATTTTCTTTTGCTCAGTGTGATGTCCTTTGATGATGCTACCTTGCTTTGTCGCAAAATACAACTGCAACGTTGTAAAGTACATAAGATTTTTGAAATGATATTAGAAAAATATGTAGGTACTACAATTTAGCATTGTAATTGTGTCTTATAAATAAATGACTCGTCTATAATATATTCAAAATTAAAGTAGATATTATGTGACGACACAGAGAATTTATTACAACAAAAACATTTTTTTAAATTGTTTATTAAAAAATGCATTACAAAAGAGTGTGCTTTATTACAATATATACAAATCTGGCAATAAATTAAAGTGAATAAAACGCAGATAATTTTAAGCAGGGTACGGAGGTGGTTGATCTTTAGTTTCTTGCGTATTCTTACTTTCAACATCTTCCTTGCTGGATTTCTTCTTCAATACAGCTTGTATCTCACTGAAGGATTTCCCTTTAGTTTCCGGCAGCACGGTGAGAACAAATATAACTCCAAGCACGCAGATACAACCGAATATCCAAAATACGGTATGTTCACCCCAAGCGTTAGCTAATGGCTTGAAGAATTTCGATACCACGAAAGCCAAAGCTGCACCGTACAGGGTAAATGTAGATACACCAATACCTTTGATGTTGGTTGGGAATAATTCTCCTAGAAGAACGTATGGTAAAGTGACGACCCCAGATTAATCATGAAGACGAATATGGCGATTCCTGTAGTTGGTAACCATGAAATTGACGAAACGTCGTTTTCTAAAACGTTTTGGAAGAAAAAGTATGTGCCTTCCGCGAAAAGAGCTATAGCGCAGCCGGTTGCAGATACAATCAACAATGGTTTACGACCAATTTTATCTACTAGATAACCAGCGAGTAAAGCTGTAAACAAAGAAACGGGTTAATTCGACTAATTTAAATGAAAGTTTGTGGTGTGTTACCTCCGGGTAGTTGAACAATTCCGAAAATGATGCTTGATGTTTCTTCTGATATCGTGCTTCCGGTGGACGCGACTATAGGTTGCATGTAGGCATCAATAGCTGCTTCTCCGCTCAATTGTTGCAATGTCTTAACGCCTAAATTAAAAAAATTAATTCTGGCAAAAAATTCTTCAGATCTCACTTACCAAACATTATAATGATCGCCATTCTATATTCACTATTCGTCATGAACTCCCATAACGTGGTTTTATTCTTCATATCTTCTTCAACAGATCGTTCAATTTCCATTATTCTATCGGTGATAAATTTATCGTCCACTAAATTACTGGATAATATCCTTAAATTCTTCTCGGCTTGTTCTTTTTGATTAATTTTGACCAGATAATACGGTGATTCAGGCATGAAGACGTAAAGTGCAACGAAGATTATGGGTATAATGGCACAAACTATGGCGAGAACAGTATAGGAGACGTACGGCCCGATACAGAGCACTAACAAGGCTCCTACTAGTTTTAAAATGATAAGCGTCGAACTTAGTCTCCCTCGAATGTCTTTTTCTGATATTTCGCCGTTGTAAATGGAACAACCCTTGAAACATAATGATTGTGATGATTTATAATAAGATACGAGCATATAATGGTGGTAATAATACTTACGACAACTACGATGCCATTTCCTAATCCGCCCATGAACCTAGCGGCGTATAATACCCAAATATTAGTTCCAAACATGACCAGAAACCATGGTATGAATAGTAACACACCGGCAATCAATAACGATTTCTTTCTCCCAATACTCTCTACCATCCAAGCTGCTACCACAGCTGCTGGTAATATAGCGAGCTTAGTTAGTGAAACAACCCAAGAACCTTCATCCTTAAATTGAGAAACTGACAATTAGTAAATTTAATATTATTACTTTAGTTCAACTTACGTCACTTATTGGTCTACTAAGAGGCGAATCCTCTGATTGGAGTAATGATAGGACCGGTGATGGCCAAGTTGAGTAGGTTGCAACAGCAGCATTAGATAGAGTTGCTACGTGAATCAAAGAAGAATTATAAGAAATTGAAAAATAGAACATTATTAGTTATATATATGTAAATATACCTGTCACAGCTCCTACATATTGCATGTACCGCGAGTTTTTAAGATTTTCCAACATCTTGATTGTTAAACAATTAATTAGCTTAAACGATTTTCGCGATTTTCCTCAAACGACCACCGACCTGAGAGTATTGGTACCGATCACAGTAACTGCCACTATTTTATGTAAATCGGGATATCGATAAGAATTCGATATCTGATCTTGTTAATGGGTATCTAAACTTAATTGGGTGTGAACTAATTGTGTTTAGGAAATTGGAAAAATACAAAAATCTGATAATGTAGTGTCCTGTAGTATAAAGCTATTGTCATTGTGGATAAGGCGTATTTGTTTAATAGTTTTTAGGGTAAAAAATTATAATATGTGAATTGCTTCACTAAAAGTCATAGTATCATTGGAATGCATGTTTTTATGAACAAAATGATTTCATGCAAAAGAAATATCTTTTTTATATAGGATCAATTTTTTTTAATATTCTTCAGAAGTTTGTACTTCACCTTTTCCATCAGTTTCGCTTCTTGCAGATGTTGCTGAGCGCGGCTAATAGGGCTGCCTGGATCATATTCCAATAATTTTAAGACAGACCAGCCAGGAAGTTTGTTTTTATCTGGTACCATTGCTTCTACGAAGTTGGCTTATTTTGATTGAAGACGAGATATTCAATACTTATTTCAATTCGGTGCTTCGAAGTCCATGTCATATTTTGTATAAAAGATCTACGACTACACTTTTGAAATTTTTTTTTACTAAGAAATCAATTCTTTATGCCAAGAATTTTTAAAGGATTCTTTAGCCACTCTAGCATTATCTGTTAATTTATTTGAAAGTTATTTTTCTCTTTACCAGCATCCTCACTGACTTCGCCGTAGAAATTATAAATAAAGATGAGACCCAATTAAAGGATTCATTGAGACTTTTGTCTCTTTATAGAATATCTTTTACTTTTGCACCAAATATCCTTCTACATTTTGCGTCAGTATTTTTGTATCTGAGATCATAATATTTATTCTGGATTTTATATTTTCGACCTTGGTTTAAATATTTGATAATATGTGTTAGATCCTTCATCAATTTATCCACAACAAGAGTCGGAAAAGGTTGGAACAAGAGTCGAAAAAGTTGGGAAAAAAATCGAAAGATGTTTGAGCAACAATCTAAAAGTAAAAAAAGCGCTTTTGTCATTTGCCGAATAGAATCGTTCTCTGTTAAAAGAGAAGATCTCTTCTCCTCTAAGGTCTAGGGTTGTGGTCTGTCTAGATTTTTTCGACAGATCATTTGCATTGGGGATGTGAATAAGATTAGGGAGTCTCCTTTTTCTGAATTTTTGCTTGTCCACTATGAGTTTTTCAAACTCCTTCGGTAGCTACTAATCAGTTTTAGGGTTTTTATAAGAGATCGCGTTTAAAAGGCGTTTAGACGTACCTTTTCAGAGTTTTATTGCAGTTTCATCCACAGTTTTGTAATTGTATGGTGTCAATGTCAAGTCTTGGCAGTTCCACCTAAAATTGGGAAGGGGAGGAGGGTGGGAGGATATTATAGAAAGTTAGTGGAGAGTGAAGGATCAAAGTTTTCATCAAAATGGATTCACAAGATTGTAATCTACAAAACCGCTGTTGGTTTATATTCAGCAGGAAGAAAAAAAAAATTTATTTTGCTTCGCTTGCAACATTATTATTGTTCTATGAGGTGATCCTTCATGTACTGCAATCATAGCCCTATTGTGATCCCTTATTTCCTCATCTTAGATATCTCTTTCATGGATAGCTTCTTTAGCTTTATATCAACTTCTCAACGCCGATGCCGATGGTTTGTTTCGTAATACCCTTGAATGTTTCGCAATTGCGTGGGATCAAATCCAAAGCCAAGTTGCACAAAATTCTGTCTGTTATTAACATGTCTGTCTTAATATCGTGCTTATCTCCTGATTGATAATCAACAGATGATTGCGTGTCCTACAGTTAGCCCTTGCAGGAGACTGCCATATTCAAGAATAAGTTCTGTAGTGATGTGATCTAATCTTTATTTTCTCTATCTCCTCCTCGGGTAGACTGGATCTTCATAGACGAAGTCTATGAACGCTTCTCCACTGTTGAAAATGAGCTCTACCATAGAATGGCTCTAGTCCTGTGAATCGAAACCCTGTGTCTTTCTTTGCAAGGTCATCAGCAGTATCTTTGGAGTAGACAGACACTCCCATGTTAGCTTAAACTCAAAAGTAAACGTCGCTAGAGTATTTATTACGCTTAATGACTGCTTGAAAAGATGGATGCACCTCTAATATTCATTCATAAACACAGTAAAAGTTTATTTAAATATATTTAACCACCATCCCTTTAGCAAGAAAGTCTCACTTCAAAAAATGCAGCAACTTGCTTGTATGAATATTACAGGTGCATCCATCTTTTGAACCAGTCATTAAAGCAGTAATAAATACTCTAGGGACGTTTACTTTTGAATTTAAGCTAACATGGGTTAGTCAAGAAAAGTTATAAAACGATGAGAAAAATCGAAAAAGTCAGGATCAGAGGTGAAAAAATATGCCGAAAATGTAGAACAAGTTGAAAAAAAATCACAAACAATCACAAAAAATGACTATCGAAAAAAGTCAAAAGAATATCTAAAAATATGGAAGAATATCGAAAAAAGTTGAAGGAATCCAAAAATGTAAAAAAAGTTGTAACAAGATTCAAACAAAATTGAAAAGAAGAGAAAATGTAAAAACAACATTTAAATAACTCGAAAAAAGCTAAAACACGTCGAGAAAAGTCTAAGTGAAAAAAGTGGAAACTGAAATCAATCTAAATAAGCTTGAAAAGGTCCAAAAACAGAAAGAAAGACTAAAGAGCTCAAAAAAATTCAAAGAAAGAAGACTGAAGAAACTGTTAGTAAAGTCTTTAGACTTTCACGGCCGCTGTTGATGGCTGCTCTTCGGTTCTCGGGTTCTCTGCCCTCTCTGCTAATCTAAAAGTAAAAAAATGTGAAAATGTTCAAAAAAGGCAAAGTAAAATCAAAATTAGTTAAGAAAATTTATAAAACGATGAAAAAAATCGAAAAAGTCAGGATCAGAGGTGAAAAAATATGCCGAAAATGTAGAGCAAGTTGAAAAAAAAATCAAAAACAATCAAAAAAATGACTAGACAATCAAAAACTATCGAAAAAAGTCAAAAAAATATCTAAAAATATGGAAGAATATCGAAAAAAGTTGAAGGAATCCAAAAATGTAAAAAAAGTTGTAACAAGATTCAAACAAAATTGAAAAGAAGAGAAAATGTCAAAAAAACATTTAAATTACTCGAAAAAAAGCCAAAACACGTCGAGAAAAATCTAAGTGAAAAAAATGGAAACTGAAATCAATCTAAATAAGCTGGATAAGGTCCAAAAATAGAAAGAAAGACTAAAGGACCTCAAAAAAATTCAAAGAAAGAAGACTGAAGAAACTGTTAGTAAAGTCTTCAGAGCTTTCACGGCTGCTGTTGATGGCTGCTCTTCGGTTCTCGGGTTCTTTGCCCTGTAGAAAGGTTGTGGTACTTGACGTTTCGACCATCTTGTCGTGATCTTCTTCACGTGGATTATTCTTACACTATTTCGACTTTATTACTTTTCTGACATATTTCGAATTATTTCAACGTATTTTTTTCTTATCTTTTCTGTGATTCATTACAACTACGGCTGCTCTTCGGTTCTCGGGTTCTCTGCCGTGTAGAAAGGTTGTGGTACTTGACGTTTCGATCATCTTGTCGTGATCTTCTTCACGTGAAGAGAGTAGAGAAAAAGTCGAAAAATAGTTGTAACGAAGTAGTCTTCAGGCTTTCACGGCCGCTGTTGATGGCTGCTCTTCGGTTCTCGGGTTCTCTGCCTTGTAGAAAGGTTGTGGTACTTGTCGTTTCGACCATCTTGTCGTGATCTTCTTCACGTGGATTATTCTTACACTATTTCGACTTTATTACTTTTCTGACATATTTCGAATTATTTCAATGTATTTTTTTCTTATCTTTTCTGTGATTCATTCCAACTATGGCTGCTCTTCGGTTCTCGGGTTCTCTGCCGTGTAGAAAGGTTGTGGTACTTGACGTTTCAATCATCTTGTCGTGATCTTCTTCACGTGAAGAGAAAAGAGAAGAAAAAAATACGTTTAAATAATTCGAAATATGTCAGAAAAGTAATAAGTCGAAATAGTGTAAGTATAATCCAAAAAAAGTTAACGGAAAAGTTGAAAGAAGTCGAGAAAGAATCGAAACAAATCGAAAAAAAAGTCGAAATAAGTATAAAAAGGAAGTCCGAGGTAAGTCGAAAAAATGTGCATTGAAGTTTAAAAAAATTAAAAACAGTCAGGGCTACAATAAAAAAAATTCGAGAAAAAGCGAAAAAAAAACGAAAAAGTCAAAATGATAAAAAGCTCTAAAAATTCGAAAGAACAAAATGTGGAAAAGAAGTAATAAAAATGCGGAAACAGAAGAGTGTTAAGTTCGATGATGATACTTTCATTTCTTCACCTTTTTCTTGCTCTTGTTATTTTTTTCTTCTTGCATTCGTTTTCAATTTGATGATATTAACAAAACTTTGTAAGATCTTTCTTCTAGTACTTCTAATTCTCTATTATAAACATGAATATGAAAGTCATCTACGATCTCAACGAAGTCATTTCCCTTAGATACGCGTTAATTTGAATGAGATAATTTCCAGTATAAAAATTAATTATCATGTTACGGTAGATTCTCTAAATTGCAATCAAGTATACAATTTCAAGAGATGGCATTGTATATCAATATAATAGAAAAGATTTTTTATGTCAGTGACATAAAAAATGTTTCTACCATGACAATTTACTAGTAATTAACGTTATTAATAAATATAATCTGTAAATTACTTACCAATTATAGATAAAAAGAACTATCAACCACTTAATTTATTCAAGTAGATAAATATTTTAGTAAGTGCTAATGATTTTCCCATTTCGTTTTTCTTAATATTTTATTTTATCTTGTATTAATTGTTTTTTTTTAATATGAACGAAGCACCTTAATAATTGCGAACTATGTAAAAAAAGGAAGGAGATAAAGGGGCAGACGTAATTTAAACGGTTCTATTTTAGGAATGCATTTTTATATTTCATCTTGTACTTTCACACCGGGCCACATTTCGACTTTATTTTATATATATCAAAATCTATTATAATATTTTTTATATATAATAAGTGCAAGTAATGCATTAAGTTTCACCTGCCTGTGGGGAAACGTTTAATTTGTAGTGAACTGTGAAACCAAGCAAGCTGGTCAAAATTTACATAGTGTAGTGAACATGATTTTCAATTTGGATAATACACGGTATATGCAATACCTTTGTGCTATAACTGGTATGTTGAATACTCTGTTTGGTTAAATATTACATTTACATTTGCAAAATGAATATTGAGTAAATTTTTAGCCACGATTTCCACGGCTGTTGTATCAACATATTCATACTGGCCATCTCCAGCTTTGCTAGCGCTTCAATCTGATGAATCTCCCATTGGGAGACCTATAACTGATGTAAGTAACTGCCCTATCATCAATGTTTCTGTTGTTGATATTTGTTTATATTAGTTGCTACGGATTACATCCCAGACAGCACAAAGATATCTTATAGACGTCCATAAGATGTCTGAATCCGATATTCGGGACGTCTTATGGATGTCTGTTTACGCCTGAAGGACGTCCATAAGATGTCGTATAGACATCCATTGTTACAAATGTCAACGTTTATAAGACATCGTTTTACAACGTCTTATGGATATCTATTTTGGACATATGTCAGACATAATTATCTAGGCTTTTAATGTATTCAAAATAATACACTGAATAGCACATGTTTAAGCCAACAGTACTGATACATATACCTACCACAGTCGTCTTATGAATGACTTGGTATTTCAATTCCTTGTTAATTATCTCAGCACCCAAAAATATTTAGGAAACTTGGGATACATAGTACACACGAGAAGTATTCGATATTAACTGGAACTTTTTCTTATATATATATTGTGACGTAGCAAAATAAAAACTTTTCTCTTTATAAAAGAGTTTATAAGATTGAATTTACATGATCAAAATTTTCTTCTGAGCCATGTTTGAATATGAACCTCTACATCCTTATTGTTCTTCGACAATAGTTAATGGTCTATACCAGAGGTCACCAAAGTGGTCTATATAGACCCCGCGGGGTCTATTTAACACAAGTAGGGGGTCGATTTGAGCCAAGAGGTCGATCTGTGACAATTAGGAATAAAAGAAGAAGACTTGAAAATATAAACAAGTCATCTTTAAAAATTAAGCGAGAATTTTAAACTGCGCTTTGTTGATTTGATTTGGAAAACATTTACATCCCTGAGTGGATTATTACGCCATTTTCCGCTTAAATTGAAAACGTGGACGTAACCTGCAACATGAGCTTGCTGAATTATTAACAGATCTTGAAGCAAAGACCCTTATGAAAAATTTTACAATAAATAAATTTTGGACAAATATAAATATAAAAATATGTAAAACTTTACGAAATAGCTCAGCCATTTATGCTGGCGTTTCCAATTCAATCTTAACCAGGTACAGGACAAATTAAATGTGGAGTTTCAAGGGGATTTAAGATTGAAGTTGACCAATTTCGAACCCAATATAGCAAACGTTGCAAAGAAACACCAAGCACACCCATCTCATTATTTAATATCTTAAATCATCTTATTTAATAAAAATTAAGGTGCTTAAATTTCAACATTAAGATATATTTTATAAAACTATTGTTACACAATATAAAATTACTTTAATAAATGTTTAAAATCGTAAAGTAAACCACAATATACAAATAGTAATAGATAGTTTTTTCTTAATTAACTGAAAATTACTTTTGTTGGAGGTCGATGCAAATTTCGAAAAATGATATAGGGGTCGATGATCAAAAAGTTTGGCGATCCCTGGTCTATACAAACACTTCTTAATTCTTAATACAAATGAAAAATTACTGGATATAACTATTCATCTCATAAAAAAGTTAAATATCTAAACACTGACAGTATATCTCAACTACAAAGAAAGTAAAACTGAGTGAAAGCTGTTAAACTAAAACTGTGAAATTGAAACCAGAATTAAACTCAAACGCTGTCAATAGTCAAACCAAGTCGATCGCCATTAAAATTATCGTATAGTTTCGAAGACGACGTGAGATGGCGCTGAAGTACGTGATCATCATATATTCATCATCATATTCTTTAGAAACATGAACACAATCTCAAATACACTAAAGTGCTTAACTTGTTTCACATTTTGTCGAATTTGTTATATATGTAAAACGTCTAAAATGTGGTTTTTAGACTTTTGAGAAACGTCTTATGAATGCCATAAATGAACATCCAAGAGACGTCCTTAAAACTACGTCCATAAGATGTCTTTTTTATATCTTTAGGAGTTCAGACATAATACAGACCTAAATAAGACATCCATAAGATGTCTTGTGCTGTCTGGGATGGCAATCGAATCATTTTGTTCTATCCTTCATTTAGTCGATAGTTACCAGTCACACGTTTCTGTTGGAGGTTCTAAAATTTTGCAAGGAATTTGGTACTCTTCAGCTGTATCCTCTGAATATTGGGTAGATATTTATCCAATTCATCCTTTAGTTTTTTCAGATGGGTACCTAGGTTGTCGTAAACATTGTTTCGGATAAGACTCAATGTCTGTCTAAGAACAATAATAAGGAATCTACCAGTACTATCAAACTGATGACTGCACTGTATATAAAGTACTGATAGCCAAAAAAATCCAAATCATCAAAGTTTAAAAAATGTAAATCTACTAAAAGGACCTTTTAGGCCAAATTTATTCTGAAGAAACTCAGAAACGTCATACCCACGATGCTTTGGGATCTCAAGACAATAATCCACACAGAAAATGGTGCTGTGCCATCAAGATAACACACCAGTTTATACTCATTCAGAATTGTGGCAGCAAAATTGCATGGATTACGTCATAAATTATTGCTGCATTTATCTTATTGTTCCGACCTCACGTCCTGCAACTTCTTTCTGTTTCCCAGCCTGATTTTATTTACCACATCCGCAATTTGTGTGAACAGAGAAATGACGTTGATTCTAAATTCTACCTATCAGGGCACGTGTGCTATAGAAACAAAACACAAGCACAAACATGTTTTTTTTAAGTTAACCATTCTACTTTAATTAGGGTTGCAAACTATCTAGGTTTAAGGATGACAATCTTCATGGTAGGCCTTCATGATATAATTGGAGAAACCACCCTCCTAGCAAGAGCAATAAAAGAGGTTAAGCATTAGAAACGTATTATAGTTTTTCCCTAATTGTCGTCATCAGCCTCACTTCAAATACTAGACCTGGTTTCACCAAACTCATTCCCAGAATTAATGCCAACCGGAAAGTCGAGAAAAACAAGTCTGTAATTGCAGATTGCGATCTAAGGTAACTCAATCAAATATGGGCACTGATCCAAATATGGGCACCATCAGAAAACACAATAGTAAGAAACATTTTTCTGGGTATATTGCAGTTTACTATAATCAGTAAGTTCAGACAACCTCAGTTGTCAAGTTATTTACGTTGCAAACAACGAGGTGGCGCTATAGGAAGTTAATCGTCCATTGTTGTGAACAACAAAACGTGCCATGTAATTTCGATAAGTAAAACTTATATCAATTTTGTTGTGAATCTGTGAGTAAAATATTGATTATTGCACATCATTGTAAAGCTAAAGCGCCCTATTTGCGTACAAAATAACGAGGATTGCTTCTACAATATTGTGGAAAGAAGTTTTTATGGAAAGATTGACAAAAGCTAAAGGAGCTAAATATGGGCACTAGTCTATGTTCTAAATAAATATGGACAGTGCCCATATTTGGAGCAGCTCTTATGTAGTGGAATTTCACAGAGAAAGAGCAGAAACAATCAATTGAAATGAAAATAAAGCGAGCTTCAATTAATTTTGAGATTCCTCGGAGTACTCTACAACGCCATGCTAGATAGGGAAATAAAGTGGAACGTTTGGGTCGCAAGTCTATTTTGAGCAAGGAGCAAGAAGAAGAATTATGCTCTAGAACATTCAGACTGGCTGAGATAGGAATGCCTCTTACATCAAAAGTTTTACGGAGAAGTGTATACACTTTTTGTAGCACAAACAGTATTTACTGGCCATCTAATAAGCAAAAGGTACCTGTGTTTGGTAGAAAATGGCTTAAAAGCTGTTTCTCAGGCCACATCCTGAGGTTGCTCGAAGAAAATCCCAGAACGTTAATCCAGCACAGGATATGGAGGAGATAGACGTAATGGATAAACCTCATTTAATTTTTAACATGGATGAGAAGGTGTGCCAGCTGACTCTCCATGAGGAGCCAATGATACTGACTCGCAAGGGAATTAAAAGAGTGCCATTTGCAGCACCAGAGCATGCAGAAAATGTCAGCATAGTATCCTGTGGAAATGCTCTAGGCCAAGTAATACCACCAGCCATTTTGTTTAAAGGCAAGAGACAGAAGCCGGAATTTTCCGACAATCTTCCTCCGGGAGCTAAAGTTTTTATAACTGAAAAAGGAAGTATGACTTGTACCACATTTGTTGAATGGATTACTCACTTTTTACAGCATAAACCTCCAGAAAAAGTTCTCCTAATTTTTGATAGAGCACTTAGATGCCAACATTGTTACTGCTGCAGATGAAGCTGGCATAACACTGTTTTATCTTCCTAGTAAGTGTAGCGGACAAATCAGTGTTTCGATCCTTCGAATACCATTGGGACGACGAATTGCAGCGCTTCTGGCATGTTTGTCCAAACAAAAAATTAACTAAATCAAGTTTCGGCATAGTATTTTCCAAGATATGGCCAAAGGCGACTACATCTTCAAATGTATCAGCAGGATTCTGGGCTACAGGCATCTATCCATTTGATCCCACCGTGATACCAGAAACAGCTTTTGCACCATCGACACTATCAGAAAGGCCACAGGAAATCTTATTTCTCCTAAGCAATCGAATCCTACGACACATGTGGAAAAAGTCAGTTCTTCAGATGAAGATGGTGAATGGGAGTCTTCATCGTCTTCAGTATCTTTTCCTGCACATTTAACTCCTGATGATGCATCAGATGACTACCACTCGCAATCTTTCTCACAACTGCTGTTACCTACGCCAGAACTTCTAGCAAAGTCTGCGACTAGGGGTCCTTCCAGAAAAGCAATAAACTACAAAGCTGTTAAAGTTACTCAAGCCCTTTTTTCCACAAAAGACCCACCAAACAAATCAAACCCAAAAAAGATTCATGATACTGTACATTATGTCAAGAAGATCGGCAAATTGATATGAGACAGTGCAGTTTATGTGGGATGTGGGTGCATGACAAATGCTGTGGTTTGACATCAAAGGATCAAAAACAGATGCCCGAAATGCGAAGAAAATGTTTAAATAAGATTTTTATTTCATTTATTTCTTGGATATTAAAGTTCGTTTGTAGTTTACTTATCTCTTCAAAAAATACTATTACTACCTTTTGTATAATATCATTTTCTAGGCAAGTCCAAATGCAGGCACTCTGTGCCCATATTTGGAGTCCTGCATTCTAATATGGGCTCTTAACCGTTTTTAATTTATATTTTTTATAATAAGGTTAGGTTGTTAATTTCTCCCATACCTTTTAAATTTACATTATTAAGAGGATCAACACGTAATTTAAATTTTTATAACAAGTAAATTTATATAAAATAATTTGCTTAGGGGTGCCCATATTTGGTTGAGTTACCTTAGTTTGGATAATTCATCAGTCCCCTTGGATGTCTCGATTTGCTAAGCAGTTCAGTAGTAATTGTTCATGGTATAATTGCAGGAATCACCTTACTAGTAAAAGCAATAAAATAGATTAGGTGTTTTGGTTAGTGTATTTGGCAACGCTCGAAGTTTCCACTTTCTTTTTTGCTTGTAAAATTCTGATTGGCCACATCATCGCTAGAATACCCTTCCAGAATAATGAACAATGCATAAACGATGTTAATTGGCTCTGAATCATCGTAAAACTAAAAATTTAGAGTGAAAAATAATATCTTTGTTTCTCTACGGACCTAACTTACAGTTTTTTTTTTTTTTTTAGGAAGAGGGTTCGTGGATTGTATCCTTATCCAGATTAGCGATGATTCCTTCAGCATTACTAGGAGGTTTTGTCACTGAAAAAATTGGCCGTAAATATTGCATGTTAATAGGAGGAGTTTTCCTGTTATTTCCATGGTTCATGCTAGCGTTCGGCAAATCCATTTGGGTTTTATACGCAGCCCGATTTATAGCAGGACTTGCTGTTGGAGCATTAGTCGTTGTATGTAATTTTTTGTTTATAATTTAAATGTTACTCAAATTATTTTAGTGCGGTACTATATATGTGGGCGAAGTTGCCGAAAACGACATTAGAGGGAAATTGAGCACAGCGACAATAATTTTGAGAGTCTCAGGATCATTAATGATCCTGTGCGTTGGCCCATACGTTTCCTATCAAACTCTAAGTTTAATTGGAGTAATTCTACCAATTTTATTTCTTCTCTCATTTTCTTTCATGCCAGAATCGCCGTTTTATTTAGTTAAAAAGAATAGGATCAAGGAGGCCGAACAAAATTTACGAGTGCTTTCCAGTAAAACTGTGGATGATAAATTTATAGCAAATCGTTTAAATGAAATTAAATATTGTATAGATGAGGATATGAAAAATAAAGCTACTGTATGGGAATTCCTATCGAATCCTATGTATAGGAAACCAATGATTATCCTATTTGGTAAGTTAACAGAAATTTGATTGGTACATTTTACATTTAAAATGCTTTTAGGTGTGAAAACTCTACACCAACTTAGCGGTGAATCCGCAATCAGTGCTTATATGCAAACCATAATCGGATTAACCGATAGCAGTGTATCTGAAGAGATATCTAGCATAATTTTTGGAGCTATTCAATTACCAGCAGCCCTAACAGCAGGATTCCTAATCGATAAATTAGGTCGAAAACCATTAGTGATTATCTCAGCGGTTGGCTCAGCTATCGCCTTATTTACGGAAGGAACATTCTTCTACTTTCAAGACGTTTTGGAAGCTGATCTGTCTTCAGTTGCGTGGTTACCAACCGTCGCGTTAACACTATTCTTATTCATGAATCCGTTGGGGATTATCCCTTTACCTTACGTGCTTTTGGGGGAATTATTCCCGACTAATATCAAAGGAATGGCCGTATCGACTATAACTTTGTATGCTGGGATTTTAACATTTTTGACGGCTAGATTTTTCAAACCGTTATCGAACGCTTGGGGCATGTATTCGACCTTTTGGTTTTTCGGTTCCGTGTGCATTTTAGGGGTGATATTTGTTATTGTTATGTTACCAGAAACTAAACGTAAATCGTTCTCTGAAATTCAAGCGTTGCTTCATAATAAAAAGGGCGATGATGTTGAAAATAATAAGGTTGTAGTTGATAAACCTAACTAAGGTTATGTACATACGAGGGAGCGTTTTTATATGTATTCGCGGAATGGGGGATAAGGGGTGGAAATAGAAAAACCAAATTATTTTTCTTTTTCAATATATTCACCTGCAAGACGGATACATTTTTCACATCTTTCAATTAATTTATTTATACCCTCATAAAAAAATGAATTATCTTTATCTGCAAAATACGCCGAAACTGCCTCCTTGACTTCATCATCGGCAGTAAATTTTTTATCCCGAAGCTCTTTTTTCATTTTCGGAAACAGGTAATAATCACTCGGGGCCAGGTCTGGGCTGTAGGGTGGGTGATTCACAATTTCGAAGCCCACCTTATGCAGGGCAGCTAACGCAACGCGGCTCTTGTGGACGGGCGCGTTGTCGTGCAAAAACAGCACACCTTTCGTCAATTTTCCCCGTCTTTTCTCTTTAATGGCTTCTTTTAGTCGCTTCTAATATTGAAGCGTAATATTCTCCGGTTATAGAAACACCTTTATCTTTATAATCAATCAACAATATTCCTTCCGAGTCCCAAAATACCGTTGCCATGAGTTTCCCAGCTGATTGTGACACTTTAAATTTCTTGGGAGGTGCTGTGCCCTTTTTATGCCACTGCATGGAGTCTTGTTTGGACTCAGGTTCATAATGATGAACCCAAGTTTCGTCTCCAGTAACAATTCGACTCAATACACCATCCTTGTCTTCATTACAGAGGTCCAAAAATGCACGCGAACACTCTACGCGCTGTTGTTACTTGGTTTATGTTACTTGGTTGACGATAGCTCCAAGACTAACTGTCTACTGTGGTCTTCAAATTCTCGTTGCTAGGACCGAACGAGTGCTCTTGAGCCCTTTTTTCTCTTGGAAAGCCTCCTCTAGGCTGGGTGTGTGAATTTTATATAGGTCCTAGCTGTCCAAAAAGCGACTGAAGTCGGAATAAGATGGTCTTCCTAAGCGTCCACTGCATCCTCAATTGCCAAGGCCCTTCTGATGTTGACCCTGGGAGGGGGTCTGTCCAGGTCAAGTTCGGCGAGTAACTGTCTAATAACAATCAGTCAAACAGTCGCTGCACAGGCCACGCCCCCAATGCGCCTAATCACCCCCCTACAACCCGCTCATTCCGCGAATATAAAAACGCTCCCTCGTACAGTGTGTCCAAGATAAGAATGGACAGCATGGGGATCTCGGAAACGGTAAGAGATACGGGGTCGATTAAATTAGGGAAAAGTAGCGCATTTACGTGCCTAATAATATGCCATTTAGAAAGTTTTAATATTCCGAGTAGTTCCGGAGATATCCGAGAAAAACCGAAATTTCGGAAAATCGTTTTATTTTTTTCCTGGCTTTATTTTTGATCGAACTTCAAAACATATATATAAATAAAATATAATAAACATATAATAAATAAAAGTTAAAAATTATCGGAGGTTGTATAAACGACGTTAGTAGCATTCAAAAAATGTCTAAAACAATTTTAGTCCATATTTAAAAAAATTAAGTTGAGGGTGATTACTGAGAAACGAAACGTCGGATTACAAAAATTTGGACACCGTTGGATAGAGTGGCAAAGGAAATGTAAAATGTGTTTTGAAATTCGATCAAAAATAAAGTCAGAAAAAAAATAAAACGATATTCCGAAATTTCGGTTTTTCTCGGATATCTACCGAAACTACTCGGAGCTACTTAGCCACCTAAATGCGCTAGTTTGCCCTAATTTTATCTTGAACACACTGTATATACATGAATTGCTAATTGCCTTCGTTGTATGGAGATTAAATTTTGATGTTATTGTTTTAAATATCTTCTAAACTAAACTAAAATTTTGACTTTTTCTTAACTAATACAGTATTAAGAAAGTTAGGTTTAGTTTATGTTTATAAAAATATTATACAAGAGTGTAATAAATACATTTCAATATATGATACTCTCTTTTATTTCCGAAATAAATTGGTTTCCTATAATAAACGAACTCGATGTTTATAAAAGAATATATATAGGTACTAAGAGATTAAAAATATAAACCAATTTTGTGGTAGAATGCCAAGAAAGGGAATCATATTACAAACAAAATCAAAATTATAGAACATCCTCCTTACTCACCGGATTTTGCGATGTGTGACTTCTGGCTATTTTATGAACTCGAAAAACATTTGAGAGGGTTCCAGTCAGAAGAAGAGATTGACATCGCCGTTAAGTGTTTTTTTGATAGTATCCTCAAGGACAGCTGGTTGAACGCTTTTCAACTATGGAAGGAGAGAATGGTTAAGTGCATTATTATAAATGGCAATTTTTTCGAACATATTTAAGATAACAATTCTAAAAACTTGTATCAATCTTTCTAAAAAAGGTTCTTAAGTATTTCTAGTACACATACATCTTTCAAGTCATAGTGTTAGGTAGCACTTAATCTCTCAGTCACTATCATCTATTATTGGCTTCAAGATTTGATTAAAACCAATTTTCATTAATATTTAATCGTAGTTCCTATAACTTATGAACCTCGTTTTCGTGTAGTTGTAGAAAATTAATTCCTCTTAAAATATTTTATAGCAATTCTATAAAAACATTGTACGATTATTATTATTGTTATTGAAAAGTTTATGAATAAAACGTACATAGTACAAAACCTTCATTTTAATGACCAGTAGAATATTAATTGGGCATTAAATTATTTTATTTAGGTTCACTGCATAATACGTTTGTCAAACCATAATATTAATAATAATGCGGCATTGGTAGCTGGGAATATGTGTGTGCATGCAAGACTAACATTATTTAATAATTAAATATTCATTTTGATTACTGTTTGACTTTCATAAAAGATTATTAAGTTATGTGGTTGATTACACAATATGCTATTGTTTAAAATTGTTATTGAATCAATAAAATTGTTTTGTATTAATACTGGACTACACTTGTATTACGAATTATATCTTAACATCTACACAGCAATTTCTAAAATCTAGTATTTTTTTTTAATTGATATGAAGCGATGTATTCTTTTGTAGTTCTATGTATCTCTGCATATTCGTGACTTGAATTGGTTTTTATTGGCTCTCATTATGTTTTTGTTTGTTCTTGTAACAATCAGTTATAAATGATTTATTTATGAACACGTGCACCTATTACTATGTTTATGTTACCAATTATATATAGCTTACCTGATTTCAAACACAACATTTTTTTTTCTGAAGATAGTCATTAAAAATTATCCCACGTACATTCCAGAAAACAGGCCATGACCTTACCGACAGATGGAACTCTTTTTGCCTGCTTTCGGAGCAATTCTGCTCTTTCAGTCTATTATTTTGACGTTTCCTTGATCTCAGGTGTGAAGTGATGGACACCAAACACTCGATTGAAACATTCTCACGTCGCTATTTTTGTTCCATCGTGAGTAATAACTTTTGTATGTCGTATGTAGTTTTCAACCAATATCCGATCATATGTGCTAGCTCGACCACTTTCACTCGACGATCATCCAATATCATTTCGTGGATTTTCTTGACCATTTCTGGTGTGGTCACCTCATTTGGTCGATCACTGTGATGTTCGTAAACTCTGATAAACTCAATATTTTACTGTTGTAAACAAAGGAGCAGATCCCCCTTCCTTGAATAGAATCTAGCCCAGCTTTAATATCAGTTGGATTGAGGCCTTTCAAATGAAAATATTATATCACATAACGATGGCCGATTTCGTTCATGTTTACAAATTCACTGTGAATGTCCACTACCTAATTGATGGATAATATTGAACAACGTAGAGCCGTCAAACTTAAGCTTTAATAGGGTGGTGGTTTCTATCATAGTCATTCAAAAAAATGAAAGGGACCTGCAAAGAACATGCTCAACGGGAAAAAATTAGAACAGGTCGACTCGTTTAAATACCTAGAAGTATACATTAACAACAAAGGATACCACGACATAGAAATAAACACGTGATTGGAAAATGCGTCTAGACTATACCACACCTTTAGGAAAAAGAGAAATCTCGGAGAAGACAAAGCTAACGGTATATAGAACTGTTTTTTTGCCAACCCTCATGTACGGATGTGAAACTTTGGTCCTGACAACGAACATGAAGAGCAAACTCCAATCTATCGAGGTGAAGTTTCTTCGTAGGGTAGTTGGTGTTACTAGAAGGGATCGGAAGATCGTCAACTTAAATGGTTTGGACACCTAACCAGAATAGTTAACGAGAGACTTGTTAAATAAGTATGGGAAGCAAGGAGGCACGAGACGAGACTCAAGGGACGACCAAGGAAAACGTGGGATGGTAGTGTGGAAACAATTTTGACGGACAAAGGGATCAGTTGGACGCAGGCAAGAGGTTTAACGAAGAACAAAAAGAAGTAGAGAAGTTTTATTTATGGAAACTGAAAATTGGCGTCAAAATGACGTCAAACTTAAGCTTTAATAAGGTTGGTGCTTTCTATCACAGTCATTCTATTTAAACAACAACCGCTATCTATACGTCACGTCTGGTTCTTCTGGGACTATCCTCGTAGTTGTCTACTATAAAACACTTCAAAATTAACATTTTGCGATAGTTTTCTTGATATTGTATTATTACAAAACGTTTTAAATATTCAAATGTCTTCCTCAAGTCGCTATCGAATAATTGATTATCCTGGTCAATACTATTTTGAACACTGGTATCTGGTATCTGCCCTAGAAAGCACACTAAATAATCTTCATTGAATCCATCATTATCCTCATGAGACTTTACAGAGCAAAGAGATACCTCTGTAGAATATACGAGAGAGCGTTTTTATATTCGCGGAATGAGCGGGTTGTAGGGGGGTGATTAGGCGCATTGGGGGCGTGGCCTGTGCAGCGACTCATAATTAGTATAAATACGAAGTTTCATTGTTATTAGACAGTTAGTCTTTGAGCTATCGTCAACCAAGTAACATAATCAGGAGTGAAAAGTGAAATATGGAAAAAATCGAATATCGTGCCGTTATAAAGTTCCTTACCAGGCAAGGAAAATCAGTCGCGACCATAATGAATGAGATGTCATTGGTTTACGGCGACTCTTGTCCAGGAAAACCATGGTGTACAAGTGGCATAGTTTATTTAAACAAGGAAGGGAATCCCTTGAAGACGACCCGAGGCCGGGCAGGAGCATTGAGGTGACCACGCCAGCACTTATCCAAAAAGTTGAAAAAATTGTACTCGAAGATGCTCGACTAAAGAAGAAACAACTCGCAGAAATGGTTGGAGTATCCGATACAACAATTTTTAAAATCCTACACGATCATCTCGGCATGTCTAAGGCCAGCGCAAGATGGGTGCCGAGAATGCTCATGCCGCCGCAAAAACAACAGCGCGTAGAATGTTCGCGTGCATTTTTGGACCTCTGTAATGAAGACAAGGATGGTGTATTGAGTCGAATTGTTACTGGAGACGAAACTTGGGTTCATCATTATGAACCTGAGTCCAAACAAGACTCCATGCAGTGGCATAAAAAGGGCACAGCACCTCCCAAGAAATTTAAAGTGTCACAATCAGCTGGGAAACTCATGGCAACGGTATTTTGGGACTCGGAAGGAATATTGTTGATTGATTATAAAGATAAAGGTGTTTCTATAACCGGAGAATATTACGCTTCAATATTAGAGCGACTAAAAGAAGCCATTAAAGAGAAAAGACGTGGAAAATTGACGAAAGGTGTGCTGCTTTTGCACGACAACGCGCCCGTCCACAAGAGCCGCGTTGCGTTAGCTGCCCTGCATAAGGTGGGCTTCGAAATTGTGAATCACCCACCCTACAGCCCAGACCTGGCCCCGAGTGATTATTACCTGTTTCCGAAAATGAAAAAAGAGCTGCGGGATAAAAAATTTACTGCCGATGATGAAGTCAAGGAGGCAGTTTCGGCGTATTTTGCAGATAAAGATAATTCATTTTTTATTTCCACCCCTTATCCCCCATTCCGCGAATATAAAAGCGCTCCCTCGTAGAACTATACTCTTGTGGAGTCCCATATTGTACCAACGCCTAATCTGACAGTAACAAATTAGCCATATTAGAAGGCTATAACACTTGCAGAACAAGATTTTTCGATATAGGGCAACCCGTAGATCCATTTTGTCTTATGGCTCTTCGATTTAAATTAGAACACCAAAATAAACGTCAATGCTTTGGAGTTACTGCAGAGGAAATCGTAAGAACAATTACTGGAGCTACCTGATTGTTGAGTAACGAACAAATTTGTCAAACCTTCATATTGAGAGTCTCCATAAATTTCTGAAAATCCGGTAACTTAATAGCGTCCACCAGATGGAGCGCTGGAATAATTGTCGAAGACTTTGAGCAAAGTTTCCACATTATTATTATTATATCCACAATTCGGCTGGACGGTTCAATCCTAGAATCCAAAAAGAACGATTCAAGGATTAACAAGTACCATCCACAATAGAGAGAGAAGATTTCATTAATTTCTTCTTTTAGGTAATTATTCTTCCACAGTTTAATTTCCAATGTTTCTTTTAAAATGTGCAGCTCAAGAATTTTTATTGCGCTCAGTGTATGTATATAAGAATGTCGTATTTAGTTCCATTTCATTATTTTACATGATTGTGTCATGGTACTATTATTACCGCATACTTAATTCCTTCTATAAAAGCTTTATCTTTATTTTTCCACATTAAAAGAAAGCAATTTTTTATGATATCAGATTGCAATTTTATAACAAATAACTCAGAATTGAATTCTGTTTGGAATAAGTGTTTGGATAGTGTTATAGTTTCTTTTAAAAGCATAATATGTGACAGTACTGCAGGCAGTGTATACCTATCTGGAATAAAAATGTCTAGTTCGTCGTGAATTGTGAATGACGACAACAAAGTTAATACTCATATGAAATATTTTCAATAGTAGTTTATAGGAACTTGATCTCGAAACTTGTTCGTATTTAATTACTAATATGTTTTTAAATCTATATCATGCACGGTATATGCAATATCTCTGCGCTATAACAGGTATGTATCATATATTTTCTTAAAGATAAGATCTCACATTTTCTGCAATCTTTTCAAAACCTGGTTAGATGATCAATCTTAATGTAATACGCATTAAAAATTATAAAACTAATCATGATTTTATAATCTGTGCCAGAATTAGTATCGTGTGTACTGTGTCATGGTCATAAACTCAAATTTTATAGCTACTCTAACTGCAGCCGGTACATCAACTCACGCATATTGGTCATCTCCTGCATTACCAGCCCTACAATCAAACGAATCTGCTATTGGAAGGCCTTTAACTGATGTAAGTAGTCGCCTTTAATGTATTGCAATAATATCAAATTATATTGTGTTACATAGGTAAAAAAAATAAATATTTGTTTAATGAGTGTGTTTACCGAAATAGTTTTTAAATGGATATTAAGAATCGTTTAGTTCGTACGTTTTAGTTTATCTGTTGTATAATGGATGAATGTTTATGAATGCTACATTAAACAAATAAACCTGAAAATTTTGAATTAGATGAAGCAAGTAGAAGTGAGATGGAGCGTTGTTATGTTACCCTTTTTCGTATATAGAAATAAATAATTTAATTTCTATATTTACATATCTTCTATACACTGGTTATTCAACTTCTATTAATTATATCTTAAGTTTTTAAAGAATGGATACAATATGATTTTAATGGAGGTGGTTTAAGGCGATTAGAAGCTGCTGGTGTAAAAAATTTCGAAAATCATAAGCCACTCAAACATAAAAAAGAAAGGCAACATTTTCTCTTCTAATTATTAATTTTCTGTGGATAGAAATAAAAAATATCATGGGGTGAAGATTAAACTCAAGTTTTGTGAATCCATTCCATAAGAAAATTGCAAGAAGATTAAATTTTTATCATGTTGTGTGTTTTCCAGTTGACTCAACTCGTTCAGAATGATTGCAGGTAATGCAGACTGGACACTGACGAAACTGGTTTCATAAAACCTGGTTTCAAAAAACAAGTTTCGTAAAACTAGTTTCATATTTGGCAGTACATTGACGAAACTGGTTGATGATCAGTTTCTGAGATGTGGTCGGATGATGAGGACGTTGTGGTGCTGGTGCTGATGTATCAAAACAGAAAAAAGAAACGAAAGTATACTGATGGGTTCATCCCCTAATACAAGACCGAAGTCACAGTAAATATGTAGTGGCCTACATACAGGTCCAGTGAAATTTCAAAATTAACGCAATGTGAAACGCAATTGCGCAACGTCATGAAATTATAGTTTCTTAAAAGTCAGTTAACACATCTCTCAGTTGTCTTATGAAAGAGGTTTACGAAACTAGAGTTTCATATTTCATGAAACTTCATAACACCGGTTTCGTTAGTGTGCAGTCTGCCTAACTAGATACAGTTTCCTCTAAATCTCTCTCGACGTGATTTATGCTATTATGTTGCGTTTGTACCAAAAAGATGCCGAAAGATCAAGTTTTCAATACAACACTATCTCCTCGAGTACATGCCCTTTCTGAGCCGCTATACGAATACATAGCAATGAGTACACGGAAACCTTCTGTCATCCCCTAACATTGGGCGAGGTGAAACAGACCAAAAACACGTCAAAGAAAAGATGGACAATATCAAGGAAAACAACGACCCTCCTGTTAAAGAGCTCACTAAAGTCGTGAGGAACGTTTACAGAGTGCAGCACATTTTGGACACCCAAACGTAACTCTAGTCAGTACTAATAAAAACAGAAGATCTTCAAAAAAATCTTCACTAGAACATCCTAACAAAAAAAGGAAAGCATAAATTGTAGTTGACGACAGTAGACTGTAGTTGGTGTTCTTTTTCGTAATGTGGTAAACTTACTAACCGCAGCAAGTGATCAAAAGCAGACTCTGATAGAAATTGTGAAATTTCTGCAGCCCAGTATTCCCTTTTCTGTTTTCCTATTTTAATGCCACCACAACAGCAGTACATCGTCTTCATCATTCACATTGCATCAATGTATTATCGAGTATGAAATTAATTTCGGTAGTGTGTAGCCTGTCTTAGGTGACATTTTGACGAATATAATCTTATCTGTGGCGGTTTGTACTGACGATATCAAAGGCTGGCAATAATTTTTGTTGCAGTTCTATTCTTAATTCACCAAAAATATTTAGGATGCGTCACATTTCTAAGTTCTGTTTGGTAATTCTATTAGGTTACTTCATTTACATTTCAAAATGCTTCGAAACAGGTGTGTTTGATGAGATCATATCAGGCATATGCATTAGAAATATGTCTGTAGATACGTTAAAAAGCGATAGTACTTCTGTAATAGCATGAAGTCGGAACTTATCAATCATACAGTTTCTTAATATATATACCGTTTTTCGAATAAATACAGTATCTTTTGATAAGTAAATGTATAGGTACACAGTGGAGGTACCACAATATCTAAGTTCGCTTACGCTTGCGCTTCTTCTAGCTAATAATTTTGTCCCTATTGCTGTAACTAGGGCTGGGCGATACCGTCATCTAGGTAATTATTTATTAAAATAGGGCAGTCAAGTATAAAATCATCTATATATGTAGATAATGACCAGTATGAATAATAGCCAGTATGGATAATGACTAGTATGAATAATGGCCAGTATGAATAATGACCAGTATGGATAATGACCAGTATAAATACTTATAAATAATAATAGAAATGACAAATGTCACTACATTTACTCATTTATTGAAAGCAATTAATAGATTTTTACTCCAGAGTGTTCCATTTAAATAAGATAAGAAAATAATGTATTTGTGATTTGAATCCATAAGTTTTCCCAATATTGGGCAAATATAACTTTGCTATAACACTTTGCATAATTTTCTGAAAAAATTGACCATAAGTTCTGAAATACTCGATTACTCAATGATACCTTATATGGAAGGATTGAGGAATGGTTAATCTAAATTTGAAATAATATGTGGTGTGTCCCATTTAAGAAAATGTATGTTTGGTTCACCCTAGCAATATGAAGCACCCTGTATATATGAAAATAATTTTAAAATATGTAGCGTAAGACTGTCTATGATTTTTGTACATAACGTTTTGTGATATCTTTAATATTAATGGATATATTGAGCTTTAACGCGCTAATGCCTCACCCTGTAGAGGGTGAGCAAATTTCGATGTTGAGATTGAAGGATTTGCCACTGCCATTCCAATAACATTGACCGTAACTTCCTCAGTATCTTCCTTATTATAATTCTTCGATCTTAATTTGTTGAATGTTCCAAAATTAATAAGATTATCTTTCAGTCTTCCAAAAATAGATTTGTCAGGTTGCCTTCTTTCCGAGTAACGATTAAAATATGTCGCACATGCAGCTTCAGCATTATTGTAATAAAGCATTCCATCATATCATACTTTTCGTAATTTTCATAAGCCATCGCAAATTTATAATTTTAAGGTGAAGCAACAATCAAATAATCAACTCAAACTATTGATACTATTTATAAACCTACTGACAGATTCATGTCTGTTGAATGACACAAGCCTACTAACAAAAAGCAATGAAATGATGAAAATCAATGGAAAATGTTATTTTTTTGCTATAATACAGTGAAAATGAACGAAAAGATCCCACATGATATATATCATTGAAATGGAAAAAAATCCTCTTTTTAATGATATCACAGCCAACTATATGTTCCATATAAAAAAATACAACTTTATGTCCTACCTCGAATTTCGAAAATTTTTTCAAAAATTCTCCAATGCCATTGCATTCTGATCAAAAAAGTGCCTGAAGAACGTAAAAGTCATTTTTGTCAATTTTCATAAATAGCCGAGATATCGTGATAAAACGAAAATGGGAAAAATCGAATTTTCAGGGATAACTCGAAACCGAAAGCCGATAGCCAAATTTGGTTTTCACCATCATCCTCTTCTCGAAAAAACAGATCGAGGATGCGTGATCCGTTTTTTCATATCTCTTGTAGTTACCGAGATCCCCTATTAAAACATCGAAATTTGCCCACCCTGTACATGCATTTGTATATTGTAATGTTATTGTAAGAGCGACAAACTATTCTTTGGAATAAAGTATTGAGCGCAAGCTATTTCTATATCTAGTCGTGTTCGGATACCTTTGAAGGTCACTGTACAATATTATGATACTTTGGCTCTTTTTATAACAATTATTGTTATTGTACGTGAATAATCGTAACTACAGTTATTCATTAATATTTGAGTCAATATATGAAAACTGGTTTCATAAATATTTCTTCAAAAATAATTTTTTACGATTTCGTAGTTTGTTGGTATCGATACCGATGTTGTCCAAGGTATCGGCAAATCGATAGCAGTAATGGTATCGAATACTGAACGATGTATCGATACTTCACCCAGCCCTAGTGGTAACGCAATAGCTTTCTGAATTTCTAATAAGTTTCGTAAGATGTATCGCTTGCTTGACCATCATTGCTACTCTGGCGGTGTAATTTTTCTGTGTGTATAATAATTGTGTTCAAATGACATTGCGACAGCATTATATCGCCTTTTATAATGCCGCACTGTTAATCACTTTCCTGTCAACTGTGAATGATAGGATTCCAGTTCTCCGAGAAAAATGTCACCGTCCTACCCTCCCATAGATCCGTCACAACGATAGTCAGCAGTCTAACCACTGAGGCAATCGACTCGTCTCGATAAAAATATTTTTATTTTTATTTTCAATAGGAAGAAGGTTCCTGGATTGTATCCTTGTTTAGATTAGCCATAATTCCGTCAGCATTATTGGCAGGTATTATTATTGAAAAAATTGGCCGTAAAAAGTCTATGTTAATAGGAGGACTCCTCTTCTTTTTCCCATGGTTCATGTTAGCTTTCGCCAAATACGTATGGATCTTATACGTAGCACGCTTCATTGCAGGACTGGCTGTTGGTATCTCGACCGTTGTAAGTATCTCTTTTAGTATAATTTTATATTATTAAACGTATTATTTCAGTGCAGTACTATATATGTTGGTGAAGTTGCTGAAAATGATATTAGAGGGAAATTAATCAGCGTATGCGTTTGCTTGAGAGTCTCTGGATCCTTAATGGTACTATGCATTGCACCGTACGTTTCCTACCGAGATTTAGCTCTAATAGGAGCTATTCTACCGGCACTATTTCTTTTTACTTTCATCTTTATGCCGGAATCTCCATATTACTTTATTAAAAATAATAAAGACGAGAAAGCTAAGGAGAGTTTACGAGTGCTTTCGAGTAAATCTGTAGATGATAAATTCATAACGAATCGTTTGAATGAAATTAGGTGTTGTATACAGGAAGATATGAAGAATAAAACTACTTTTTGGGAATTCCTATCGAATCCCATTTATAGGAAACCGATGATTATCCTGTTTGGTAAGTCAATAAAATAAAATCGTTAATTTTTTAATTTCAAAATCCTTTTTAGGCGTAAAAACTCTACATCAACTTAGTGGTGAATCTGCAATCAGTGCTTATATGCAAACTATAATCGGATTAACCGATAGTAGTTTATCCGAAGAAATGTCTAGTATAATTTTTGGCGCCATTCAATTACCAGCAGGTAAATAAAATTTTAATAATTAAAATATTTTTCAGTTAGGTTAGACTTCCGTATATCGATCACAGAATTGGCTACTTATATGCAGTTTAACGAAAAGCACACGTTTTACTTAATTCAATACAAAAATATCTTAAAAACGATCTAAAAAGTGCTATTTCTAGGTTATGTTTCGCTAGTGATTTGACGTTTCTGTGAGTTTTGAACTCAGTACGTGTACTTTCCATTAAACTGCATATATGAATTACCAATTCAGTGGTCGACATACAGAAGATCAGCCTTCAGTTAAAATTGCAATTTTAATCTTGCAGCTTTAACATCAGGATTCCTAATCGACAGATTAGGTCGTAAACCATTAGTGATTATCTCAGCGATTGGCTCAGCTGTCGCCTTATTTGCGGAAGGAGCATTTTTCTACCTCCAAGACGTTTCTCACTCTGATCTAACACCAATTTCGTGGCTTCCAACCTTCGCCCTAACTCTATTCCTATTCATGAACCCGTTAGGAATCATCCCCTTACCTTACGTGCTTCTGGGTGAATTATTCCCGACTAATATTAAAGGAATTGCCGTATCAACAATAACCTTTTACGCTGGGATTTTGACTTTTACGACAGCTAAATTTTTCAAACCGTTATCGAACGCTTGGGGCATGTATTCGAGTTTTTGGTTGTTCGGTACGGTGTGCGTTTTAGGGATGATATTTGTTATGATTTTATTGCCCGAAACTAAAGGTAAATCGTTTTCTGAAATACAAGCGTTACTGGGGAATAGGAAAACGTCAGATGTTGAAAATAAAGAGATTGAGGTTGATAAATTGTGATCTGGATGAGTGACTAATTAGTTGTTCTAGTCTTTTTGTCTAAGAGTATTTCGTTTAATTTTATCAATGTCGCTTAGTATATATCTGTGAACGTGTGTACAAAATATAAAAGATAATCTACAGAATAAAAAATTTTTATTTCTCGTTTTATTTTTACTTTACACTAATTATAAAAATGACAAATAACTAAATTTATGTCATTTTTTTGACGCAAACAGTATACAAGGTGTCTGAAAAAAAACGGAACTATAAGAATTGATTACTCTAATGGTTTTTTTGATGAAATTTGTATTTTAATAATTTGCATTAGGTTATTTTACACAAAAATTATTTTAAAAATTAAATAACTGAAACATGAATACAAATAATAAATGTCACAAAAACTGTTGAAAGTATTCTCCATTTACACCCATAGAAAGATTTATACGACGAAGGAAATTAAACTGTATTCGTTGCAAAATTTCTCCATCAGCTCTAAGGTCCTTTATTGCATGTTGAATACATTGGCATAGTTGTGCTTCATTAGCCACAGGTGTCTTGTAAACCATTGACTATCCATCCATCCATCCTTCCATAAACGTGTCCGTTATGGATATTGTTACCCCTCTTTGTTATGAAACAAGCTTCATCCGTAAACAAAGCAGTGTTGTCAAAGTTTAAATCTGCTTCTCTTTGTCCATTAACAAAGCGACAAAAATCCAGGCGGATTTCGGGATCATGTTCTAAGAGATCTTGAACTGCTATTTTATGGTATGGATATAGCAACTGTTCTCTAATTACTGCGTGAACGACATCTTTACATACTCCTTCGACGATTTGGAAACCTTTCAGAAGACATCCTAACACATTCTCGAGAATTTCTTTCACAAAATCCAAATACCAATAGCATATATCGGGATATTCTGCATTGTTTTATGGTAAGACCATGATAAAGCAGCACTTTTCAACACTAATAACAATTCTGGTATTTTAGATTTGACAATATTAGATATTATTTAGCTATGCAAATTTCAAACGCACGACCATAAGCCCTTTTTTTTCGTTTTTCTCGAAAACGAATAAAAATAGGAAAATTTTACAACAGACATAATTTAATCGTTTTTGAATTCTCTATCGAATAAAAATTATTTCGTATCTCTACTACAGACAGCAAAAACAATATGTTAATCTTCATAATGGTCATAGGTGTTTCATTCACTTCCGGTATTAGTATTTTCTTGAAATTCTCTCAAAACATTCGTCCAATAATACTGACTGATCATGCCAAATCTTATTAAAATCGCATAAGCCGTTTTGAATTTATAATAAAAAAAACGATTTCAAAATTTTAACTTCAAGGTCGCATAGCGCTCAAACTAAACGAATTTGGACTAAGATAAGTTTATTTAAATCGGCTTATTTTAGTCTAAGGAATATATGGTAAGCGTGTGTAAAGACCTTTTACAGATACCTTGTATAAATTAATTAAAATAAACCAATAACAAATTAAAAATATCATTGTAAAAGCATTCTCTTCCTTGCGCCATCTATGTTTATAGCACCAAACTAAACTATTATCTACTGTAGCAGATTTCTGTAAATTATTCTCGCCAAATTTGTTCCGCTTTTCGAATTGTTTATAATAATTAAACTGTTTTGATATTAACTGTACAGTTACAATAAATGCTCAGATAAGTGATATCATTTCCTCTACATTTATGGTAGCATTTTATTCCGCATAAACCGCTAAGTGTGGTTCTTGAATCCTACGAAGGTTGTGGATAAAAACTAGAAAGTGTTCGTCCTAGAAACGAGTCCTGGGGAACGCCCACGGACGCAATTCTTGGCGATGAGATGGAATCATCGATTGTGATGGCTAAACGTCGGTCCTGATATAATTATAAAATGTTTACGACTTCAGGATTAAACCTCGCCACCACCATTTTGTAAACAAGTCCACGATGCCAAACAGTGTCGAAAACTCGGGCAAAAACAAGAAACACCGCACCCATCGACTCTCGTGTCTCAAAAGAATTACTATAATTGACTATAATTGCCTCCGTAACGCGGAAGAGCTGATAGTCAGTGGAGAGCTCTTCTCGGAAGCCGAGCTGCTCATTCTGGATTATATTGTGCAGGAGCAGCTCATCTTGAAGGAGGCTGAGGATGATGGATCCAGCTATTTTTTGAAAGATTTTACGGGAGAACTTAAGTCCTGATCTCTTTTTGTAATGGCGAGTGCTGTGGCTTGTTTCTTGTTTCCATACCTTAGAGCAAGGGTCTTCAACCTTTTTAGTGCAACGGCCAAAAATCGATTTCACATCGTCCGCAGGGCTCCCAATGCTCCACGTCACTTTACCACCACATCAATAAAATAAAAAACATAATTTCAAAGTGCAATTATCTTTATTGGCTACAAAGTTGAATTAATCAATGCGATTTTTGACATTGTTTATTTTGACGAGTGCGGAGTGGTGTGTCGATATCTGGTTTTGTTTTTGAAGTTGCAACTCGCAGACTACCTTCCAGAGATGTGCGTCTGAAACTCTCGACTTTCTTAGACTTCACATTCTTCATACATACAATATTTTCTTTAGCTTCTGGGGCCCAGAAGAAATTATCCGGGGGGCCGCGGGTTGAAGACCGTTTTGCCTTAGAGAAATATCCAAGATTTTCAGAACAGAGTCTGAGTCTCTTGATGGCAGTATTAGTAATAGTCAGGCTCTGGGGTCATGGCCGACTTACGAGACTTGATAAAACCTTTAATTTCACCTAAGGTAGCTTTAGGGAGATTTTCTCCTTTAAGAAAAGGAAAGTTGTCAATAATAGTGTCCACTTGCCTCTCGTCTTGCCCATCGTCTGAGTCGCTGTCCACAGAAATGCCATACACCGGCTGAAAGTAAAGACCGCAAATGTGGTTGCGTAGCAGTGGCGTGATTATATCGGGTTTACCGAAATAAAAATGGATGTTATTTAGAAAAACTTTATACTAGATTTAATGAAAACACAAACATAATATACAATTTACCTTATTAGGAAACAAACACGTTGAAACAATTCCACAAACTTTCGACATTTTAAATGCATAGAACGTTTCCGACCGTCTGGGAACAGGCCGATGTCGTAATGCTCCAGAAGCCCCGCAAAGATCCGCTTTTACCGTCTAACTATAGGCCGATAAGCCTCCTGTCGAACCTGTCTAGAATCAACGGAGCCATAATTTTGGAAAGGCTCCGTGATGCTATCATCGAGGGCAACTTTCTGCCCGACAAGCAGTTCGGCTTTCGCAGGGGCTTGTCAACCGATTTCCAACTCCTCCGCTTGACGGAGGAAGTGCGGAATGCTCTAGAGCTGCGGCATTCGACCGGCGCGGTCTTTTTGGACTTCTCAAATGCTTTTGACTCGGTGTGGCACGATGGCTTACTATTCAAGATGCGGCGACTGGGATCAACCCGGACCTAGTGGCCCTGGTTCAGTCCTACCTATCCGGTAGGACTTTCAGAATCAAACTTTGCGGCGAATTCTCGGCCCCCAAATCCATCTGTGCGGGCGTTCCGCAGGGCTCCCTCTTGGGACCCGAACTTTTTATACCTTACACCTCGGATATCCCGAGGTCGTTGAACGCGAGGCTAGCTGTATATGCGGACGACACGGCGCTCTACACTACGTCGCGCAACGACGGCTTGGTCTGCCGGAGACTACAATCTTATGTGGACGAGGTCACCGAGTGGTCCACGAAGTGGAGGTTGAAGATTAATTCATCGAAATGCGAAGCGATACGCTTCTCCCGCAAGCGCAATCCTCCACCATCAACCATCACAATCCAGGGCGAACACCTTCAGTGGAAAAGCCATATCACTTACCTGGGAGTTACACTAGATACGAAGCTAGTTTTTCGACAACACTTTTCAAATGTGTGTTCTATCCGCTCATCTGCGCCAGAAGTTCTCTCAGCATTAAAATCAAACTGATGATCTACACGGTGTTTCTCCGGCCGATTTTAACCTATGGAGCCCTAACCTGGTCCAGCGCAAGCAAATCGCAAATAAAACGACTTAATATACTGCAGAACCGGGTGCTGCGAATCATCCTCGCGGCACCCTGGTACGTCACTAATGACCAAATACATAGAGATCTGCAGATCCAAACCTTTACTGAGCACGCGCTTGCGCTGGCCAGGAAAACTCTAGAGAGGGCGTCTCGGTCGGAGAACCCGTTAATCCAACACTTGGCGGAGCTGGATCCGGACAGGCCTCCCCCGCGGGTAGCAACTAGACGCGTCCTTGAGTTGGCGCAGTAGTCCCGGCAGCAGCCAAGTTCTAATTGGGCGGACATCTCATCCAATACTTCACGTGGCATCGAACCGCGGACAATAAGAGATTAAAGGGCTAAAGGAACAAAGGTTCCAACCCTGCTTAAATTGAGGCCCTATGATTTTAAATGCGTTGCAACCGAATTGTAGGTACGCGTACTTGCAATGCATGATCATGCAACAATACCGTACGATGAACCAATTCTTGCGATCTTTAGTGATAAGCCGTAATCTCAGCCTAGACGTAGGCATAGTAGACAAAGCCATTTGGACCATGAAAGTAATTAAATATTGTACTAAATACCCAACTGAATCAACTATAAACTTTTATTAAAATTCACTTATAATTATGTATAAATCAATCAATATAGAACTTAATATACATATTATTATAAAAGCACTAAATTCTTACGTTATATAAAAATAATCTATGTATAATATATATATGTATAATATTTATATATTCACTCAAGGCATAACAAAATATTTGAACGAAGGGTAGGTACCAATTACCGTTAATACGATTTCCCGGAAAATCTTATTAGATCTCCTCAATTTCCTTTTTGTTTTTTCTTTTACATTAGTCTGCAAGACCGACATTGCGTGAACACAACAACAAACTAATACAATTAAAGATGATAACTTGAACGTACTCTATGTAAAATGATAAGTTTATATTTATCTTAGATACACTTGTAACTGTTGCGCGCATTGGAGGAGTACTTTTATTCCGGGCATAAAACTAGCGACTTGAGAGAAATCGGGACTCTCCGCTAGTTCAGTTTGCAGCCTTTGAATACTGGCGTAATCTCCGTTCTGCAACATTTGACACATCTGGTGCAACGAGGTTAAAGTGTTCGGAGTTAGCTGAAAAAATAATAATATGATAAAGTTTGGTAACGATTATAAAAAAAAATTATAATAATACACCTTTCGTTCCCTTAATAAATCGTATAAATTTTCTAATTTCCTTGATACATCATCCAATTTCCGTTTCATTTGCTAAAAACGAAATTAATTGAGAACAATCAAACTAAACTATAACAATCTTACCGGATTATTTGCCGCCCCACTACACCTACTCCTCAATTCATCAAATACAGTTTGCATATGAATATGCTCCTCGGGTATCGGTGCTTTCGGAATAGGCTGCGGCTTCTCTACAGTTCCCATAACATTCTGCTGATGATTCATATTAGTATTAACGGCATTCGTCGCGAAAGCATTCGGATTTATAGCTTGGGTATTGAAAGCTGCTGGATTGTACATATCTCCAGGAGGTGGCATCGTAGGTTGGTAATTATTGAAATTATTCTGAGTTAACGGTTGGCCGTACATAGACGGTTGATTAGGGATAAGACCCGGATTACCATACATGCTGTTCGGAGTGTTTGATACAGGGGCAGTACCGTAAATTGGATGAGTTATCGGATCTTGTGATGCTAATTCAGATTTAGGCTGTAATATTAAGAATATTTAGATAAATTTGGTGTCAGATATATAAACAAAAGCAGAAAACGTTTCAAATAAAAGCACTCAAAATAAAGGTTAGTAGAAAATTTAAGGATTTTCTTGTATAAACCTTAAACGTATCACTCATATGTGATAAGAGTTTTAAATCGTAATATTTGGAAAAAGAAAAATCACTCAAGAAATCTACCTCTCTCAAACGATGTTTCCATAATCTTAAACCTGCATGTTGAGCCGACATTTCTACCTGTTTAATAATTAATAGATATAAAATGTGCATAGTGAACTCACACCTCATCTAACTAGATGAGGTGAAATATTTCAAAATACAAATGTAATTTCTGAGCTGCACTCGCAATTTATATCTTTTCTTTTTTGCGATGCAGCCATTTTAATTGAAAATTGTGACCTTCTGTAAACATGAATCGTTGCTTGTTATAATTAATAAAATATAGTCAGTATATAGACTCAACAAAATAACCACAAATCATGAAGAAACGTTAACAACACGAAGAAAGCGCTTTCTGGGCTAAAACAAAAGTATCTTTGACCATTTATAAGTGAGACCCTAACACATAACACTTGTTACCATCTGATAGGTGTATGTCGAGTTACCATGACCTTTTGTCCCCACCTCCCACCTAGTTTTTGTCCCTGCTAGATTTTCGCCTCTAGCGTGGTTTATGAGTCGAGTTACCGTAATCTTCTGAAGAATTCTGAGAATTTTTTTACACCCTGTATATATTACTTTACTCCGACATGCTCAAAACCTGCAAGCCCTCATAATAGAGACTCGTAGCGTGGTAGCCCTCGATATCATACACAAAAGGTTTATTATGAGAGCTACAAAAAATACTTTATAGAGGATCGTTTCTTCATAACGAAAAACCTGAAAATCGATTATGACATACGTCACGTGACCATCACTACGGCGGCAATTTTGCACGATTTTCTCACAGATTGTTTATTAAAAACAGTTTCTCTACATGTTTCGGCCTTCAAAGCCCATCATCAGGAGAACTACTAAATAATATCGACTTAAATTCCTATTTCCTCAATTCTAACGACTAACTCTCCTGAATATGTTCTTTTAATGCCGAAACATGTAGAGAAACTGTTTTTAATTAACAACGTTGCGAGAAAGAGCACTTATTCATTTTAATCTATTATTATTGCTTATATTGCTAACTCGTACCTACCTGTGATTTCGCCGATTTAGTAAAAGCTGGCGGATCATTCCATCCAGGCGTACTACCTCCCAAATCAGTTTTCATCGGCGGCGGTTTAGCGTAAGGATTATCCATACCGGTTGAAGCAGGTACGCCCTGCGTAAACGTAGGTGGCGCTGCCGGAGGTACGTTAGCTGGAATCGAAGAAGGAACGAATTGATTTACGGGTTGTGGTGCAAACGTGGGATTCGGTTTCGTCGTCATGAACCGATTCTGCTGCGGCGCCTGCCCGTAGGTACCGATAGCTTCGTACGCAGGACTTGGCGGGAGTGCCGGCTGACTGAGCGAGTTCGAAACAGGTGCTTTATAAGGGTTGGCGTTGTAATTATTTAACGCATTCGCTTGAAACGCTGGTTGCGTAGGCATTGGTGGCATCACTTGGTTTTGATTCATATTCATGCTCGGCATGTTAGTGTTTGATTGGACGGAAGGATCCAAAACGTATTTCGCCCTTGAATGGAGTCCAACGCCACCTATAGAATGATGTTGTTAATAAAATGATTAAAATTATTTCCGTACTTACTTTGTGTTGTCGAACCAGCACTAGGTGGTCTTGCGGGTTGAGGAGGCGGTGCTGGTGAAAATGTTCTAGCCGGAGGTGCTTGCCATGTGGGTGTTGGGGGACCACCTCCAAATACATTCGAAATAGGATTCGTATTGAAGTGATTGTAGACTGGATTTGATGGATATGTTGTTTTTGGACTGATTGGTGGATAACCCGAGGCAATCGATGGACGTTTTTGAGTGTAAGCCGGTTCCTGTCCAAGGCAAATAAATAATCTATTCCGTAATTCTACGACTTGTTCGCTGGTCGAATTCCCTAAATAATTAAGAGCGGTTTGTAGGTTTCCTTGCGATGCTAAGATGAAAGCGTATTCTGATAAGATATCAGCTAAACCCCCTTTAATCTGAAAAATTTTAAATTTTAATTGTTAAAATTTCATCCAATGCAGAAATTAATATAAATACCTCTACAATTCTGCCTTGGTGTTCGATGGCTTTTTTCAGTAACATGACAAGTTCGACTAACTCTTGTAAATCTTTCGTTGAATGTTTCGCTCTTCCGCTCCAAGAATTTACTAATTGATCGAAGCTACCCGAACAAATAAAACATAATTGGGCGTCCTGAGCCAATTTTGGATTATTGTCACTTTCTTGTAATAATCGATTACCAAGACGCTCTAAATATAAGGAAGAACGATAAAATGTGTTAAATCGATTTGGATTTTATTTGAAAATCTCACCGCATAAACTCGGATACTCTAAATCGTTGCAATGTCTCAGAATTGCGACTAGAGCTTCTTTCCAATTCTTTATATTGCAGTTATCGATAATACTGTTCCAATCGCTGTTGATGAGACTTGTAATTAATGGTGCTAAATTATTATCATTTTCCTTTAAATATTTGTATTGAGTCTTCATGAATAAATCGTCTCCCCCTGAAGGTTCAGAAAAAAAAATTATTACAAATATGCTGGTTAACAACGGTAGCGATGTTCCTTAAAATTTAACTATTTTACAGTAAAAGATGAATTCATATCAAACGAGCAATAGGTGACACCCAATTGTGAGTACATATTATGTTAATTTCCGCCCAATGTCTACCATTTATGACGATTCTCCCTCTCCCACTTCCCCCGCTAACCGTACAACCAAAAACACGAAAAAAAACACATATATAGCAATGTTTAAAAAATCATACAACATAATATGATATACCTGTTCTTGCTAATATAACAGCCTCAGTATATTTCTTAGCTTTCATGCAGAGTTCAACAGCAGCTTCAATATTACCCATTAAAATTGCTTCCGTGATCAATCCCTCAGTATCTAATAAAACAAAAATTAACATTTTTCAAAAAAATTTTTTTTTAAATAATCTCACCATCTCCAGTTTTAATTTCAAATTGTTTCTGTTTTTTCGCTTCGTATGTTTTCATAATCCTATCGAAATCATCTCCACCTCCGAGATTATTAAAATCATTTTGCTACAAAATAACACGTTTAAACATTATAATAAAATTCCAAACAATTCATTTAAATTTACCCCATGTAAATTCGAAATACCATCAGATATCTCATCGACACCCGAGTTACCAACAACTTGATCTAATTTATTATTAATATCCTCTAATCTATAACCCAACAAGTTTAAGAGCTCCGCTTGGCTATTCTCCTCGAAATGAGCTCTCAAGAAATGCCAGATATATTTTTTATGCTGATCCATAGTTAAGTCCGCCTTATTTTTACAATAATCTTAAAACCGATGCTCTAAATTAACACACAAATATGTAGTAAACTTAACAATATACCTAGGAAGTTTCCATATTCCATAGCTTGTTCTAATTGTGCTGATTTGTTAACCAGCTCGGATTCTGTTACTACTTGGCTAATATACACCAAATGCATGGAGGATTCCATTTGTCCAGTTTGTGCATTGTGTTGAGGTTTCTCAGTCGTTACTGCGATGAGTTTTCCACCGAACTAAGCCAAGGAGATTAATCTAATAATGCGGAGAAATTATATTTAAAATTTACTTACTCCAAATTTAGCACTAACAGGTTTTTTCATCCATTTCGGTGCTTTACTAACATCAGTATAAGCAGGGTGGGTAGTTTGTTGCGGCACCGGTGCTTGTAAATACCCATCCATTCCAGGAAAACTATCAGCAATTTTATTGCTGGTTTGAATTTGTTTATTCGAATGACCTAATTAAATAAATTTTAAAATCTGTAAAAATAATACCAAATTAACATTTACCTCCCATTACGGTATACACAGAAACATGTCCATCGAAACTTGGACTTCCAATAAGAACTGGACTCTTCGGGCACCAACTAACATCGAAATTCCATTGGTTCGTCCTAGCAATTTCCGATAAGACTTCTCCACCGGGATTTGTTGAATTAGGATTCCAGCAAAGTATTCGGTTATCTTTACTGGTACTGATTAAAAGATCCGGATCGGCTAAGCACCATGCCATCGATAAAATACCTCGTTGATGATTTTCGAAGGTGTTCAGAGCTTGCGTTGCAAATCTTAGATCCCATAATTGGATCGTTGGAGCTTGATCTTCCTCTAAAGAATAACTAAGGTTGTGTTAATTTGAAAATAATAGTATTTAAAGATAGAGTGATAATTACTTACCAGACGCTATGCATAATTGAGTAGCAATTTGCGGATGCCACGCAACACTTTTCCATCTAATTCTAGAAACGGTATCGGTTAATTTGATAATCGGTTCGTTTTTACGTAAATCCCAAACTAAACATTTTGAAACGAAAGTCGCTGCTAAAATAGGTTGTACCGCTTTATTCCATTGTATTGAAACGATATCTTCGAACGGTTGTGGTTTTGAACCTTAATATAAGATGAAATCGTTATTATATTAAAATTACAGCTTCTTATAAACAACATACCTGGTGTCATTGGTTTACTTGTATTATTCATATCCCAAATATAAATTTCCGATTCACTAGCACCAGTTGCTAATAAATTCTCTTGAAACGGATTAAAATCTAACGCATGTACTGCACCGGTATGATTACTATGACTTGCTTCAAGACCTGATTCACCGGCAAGAATTTTATCGACATTATAAATTTGTATGATCCCATTATCGCAACCACCAACGACAGTTCCGTTTGCACTACTACCAAACGAGCCCCATATAATTTTATGAAATCTATGTTCGCAACTCGTATTCCCTAACAATTCTGTATCTAAACTAGGATCTGATACATTCAACGAATAAATTTCCAGAGAAGCATTTGTGCTAAACGAGGCATCAAATTGCTGAGCTGCAGTTCCAGCTGCTAATAAAATCGATGGATGTTTAATTGATGACCAGGCTATATTAGCCGTCCGTTCTATATCCTTTACTTTCATTGTATTTACGATATCGGAATATGTTTTGTTGTAAAGGTGAAGTATAGGTACTGCAAGAGCCAATTTCGGCGGTTAATTTTTAGGATAACGAAAAGATTATTTCGTATGTAATTGCGTTAGATAGATTGCTTACCTTATACGCAATCGCTTAATTCATGAAATTTATACTTTTTCTATGATTTTAAGCCGATTTTCGCTATAATACCGTAACTTCCAACGTGGCTATTCCACGATATACAATTTTCTTTTGGATAAACGAAATGTCAAATCTAACGAGGGATTGGCTGTTTTCGATTCGATTAACATAATTCAGCCGATAAGAAGATAATAAATAACGGGTTAAAATAGGTGGAATAATTAAGATAACTCGACAGGTAGATTGTATCATATATTAGATAAGTTAAATTAATTATCAAATGATTTTATTTATTTAGATAAATTATATAATCGCCGATTACCGATTCGTAACGGGTAGTTCAGCTAAAAATGAGATTTTAAAATAATATTATAATTAAGTGTTTAAAAGAATAAATGATAGTATATTTATATAGTTTAATAATTAGCGATTTGCTTTTAAATAAATAATTAAAGTTTATAAATTTAAAGAAGATTTCTTTATTGCAAACGTCATCTTAACTCTTATAAATTTGAAGCTAAATTCATGTTATTATTTATTTTGACGTTTAAGATTGAATTTAACCTAAAAATAATTTTCTATAAAATTGGGTTTTTTAATTGCAATATGGTAGAAGATACATCTAATACAAGTAATAAATCGAAGGTAATCATTCCCCTAACAATTTAGATAAGTTTTAGTAAATATAATATTTTTATTAGGGTAAAGAAACTAGTAGCCGACCAAGATCTGTATATGCTTGGACTGTTATCGATGTACGCAAATGGTTTAAGAGGCATTGCCAAGATTATATAGAATATATCGATCATTTTGCGCAGCATGAAATAACTGGACGAAGTCTGTTACGAATTACAGATAATACGTTGCTCCGTATGGGGATTATGAACGTCGAGCACCGTGATGGTATTTGGAGAGAGATTCTGAAGTTGAAACTGAAGACAGATATTGTAGAATTGAAGGATTTGGAAAGTCGTAATATGACAAATTTGATTGAGTATTGTGCTGCGTAATTTATTGAATAAAACGAGTTTCTTTTTTTTAATATATTATTTTTATTTGACATCTATTCTCAATCCAATATTTTAAAAATAAAACACTTTGTACAATAAATATTACAGGATCTGTTCAATAATAAGTTAGGAAAATAAGTTAAAATAAATAAATATTAACAAAGGAATGTATGAGAAATATTTATAATACAACTATTTTTAAAAACGAGATATTACTCTGTTTTTTTATATATAAAAAGAAAACAATTTAAGTCTTACAGTCTTAAAATATTTTTTTATTCTTTAGTACTTTCACTGCTATCTTCATCATGTTTTATACCACTATCTTCATTTTCAGTGGTTTCTTCATCCTTTTCATTTTGCAGCATGTATTGTTTTATAACTTGTTCTAGTGTAGTTTGTAGCATTTTATTATCTTTGAACATATCTAGCTGGTCAAAATTGCTGCGTTTCCTGGAACGTTTACTAGGAGGTTCGTCCGGCGAATCTTCATTTTTTGTAGTTAAATGTTGCAGGAGGCTTCCAATCATGGGTATCAAAGTGATTAGTTGAGTTCCAACTAATCTTTCAAACTCTAACCGTTGTTTTTCCACTTCCAGCCTTTGTCGTTCAAGTTCCAAGTTTTCTCTTTGGATTATGACTAGTTCTTTAAGTGAGAATTGTAAATCTGGAAAAATAAAAAAAACGAAAAATTAAAAACAATACAGTTTTCTTTATTTTAGTTTACAGTTCGGATAATAGATGTCATTAAATTTTATTCATTCGAGATAATCGATAAAATTTAAAGAAAAAAAAGTCTTACCACTCGAATTTTTTTCGTTTATTTGAGAATTCGCAGATCCGTCTTTATTTTTTTCCTGAGAATGTTGCGGCTGCAAGCTGTTCAATATGAGGAGGGGGACCGGTATCGATGGCATACCACCCGATCTAACACCGTTCGTAGATTGCCCAGCTTGAAAATTTTGCGGCAGAGTAAAACTAGGCACTATTGTGGGCAATTTGTTGTTCGTATGGTGGATTTCCGAAGTGCTAGCTTTCAGTTGGTCCGCACTCTTAACGCTTACTAAGGGGGCCGGATGTAGGGGTGGTGGTGTTGAACGTTCATCGTAATCTGATCTGGAAAAGAAAATATATGACACCTGTCAAATTCCAGTTTTAAACTTAGAAGAATCTTTTACGATTTCTCTTCCGATTTACAACACATAACGCTTTATATTAATGCCATTTTTTCTTCTGAGATTTCGAAGTTTAATTTAATAATATATGAATATATATATAAATAATGTTTTTAAATTTAATGATAGAAAACGTCATCTTTAAGTTATATTTTATCTAGAAAATTGTATTAAAATCTTTTGAATATCGTTCTCTTACCATTTCTAAATCCAAATTCCATCTTATTTCGCCATTTTAACATTTTTAAAGCGATCTTCTCGCGTCTTATATATTTGGCAGTTCTATGTAAAATTGCTGCTTTTAAAACAAGTTGATTTGTTTATATTCGAATGTTTCTTTAACGCTATCTAAACTTAAATATGGCGAAATATTCTAGATTTAAAAAATATATACAGTGACATTTTTATATAGCAACTGGTACCTGACTTGTTTCCAATAAGGAAACCTATTATACTAACTGTTGTTGTAGTTTTTTTTTCCCCGTCCGACTTGAGAACATTTTCGAGATATCGTATTATAAAAATATTACTCACCCTACACTCTCGTTCGCCTCGAACGAGTCCATATCGTCGTTGAGATCGATGTCGATCTCTTGCTTGATGTCTTCGCATCTCGGCCCTTCCAGGTAATTTTCGGTGAGCGGATCTTTCCTGTGTCCCTGTTTGCTCAATATGGCGTCCATCGCTTTAAAATGTGGCCAATCAGGATCGACAGTGCCTAAGCCAGTACCGCATGCCATAGTTCGCTTAATGCGATGATATAAACATTTTAGATTTCTTATTCTTGTCTTTATCTCGTCTGGTGTTCTGTAAAAACCACGCTGTTGCATGTTCGCGGCCAATATACGCATAACGGGGGCTTTTCTATGTGTTAAAAAGAGCTTATTTTGTATTGTGGGATTACCCCAAAGTTGTATCAATAATTTTGTCTCGTCTTCGCGGAAATTGGCAGTTCTTTTCTTTTGTATCGTTCTCATTTGTGCGTCCATCTATAGAGATAAATCTTTCTTGTAGTATCTGCTCAGTATATTTTTTTTCTTGTAGTCAGATATGAGTCAGATTTTGTTTAAAAACAAGAGCTTACTGATTGTTTTTTTTTACTTTCTAATAAATTAAATGCATTTATTTTTGGCGTCTGACGTGTTTTATTAGGTTATAACGCCATTCTCTGATCAATCTAAGATAACTTAAGGTAGGTAGGGGCTTCGGAGGAAATTAGGATTAAATGAAAGGAATTAGGATGAGGTGTAATAAAATTAGAAAAAAAAATTTTTACTATCAAATAAAAATATTTCAATACTAAATAAAGTATATATACTACAACTACTGCAATTTTTTTTACAATGTACTAAATAGATAGTTATAATATTAAAATAGTACGAAGAAAAATTAGATCAGAATTTAAAGTTAGTAAAAAATAATTTAGAAAATTATGTTAATTTAACGATTAGATTATACGGTACTGCCAGTAGTGCAATAAGTATATAAAGTGACACTTATCAGTTATATTTTCATAAATTAATAAATTGAATTTTACACACCTGATAGATCTAGGTCGGTAACGTAGAGAGTAATTCGACACAGGAATTAGACGTAATTTGTCATTATTGTAGGTTATGTTGATCGTGAAGACGTCAAAGAGATTTGACAGTAACTGACATCTAGCTTGACATCATCTGACATTGTTGTCATACTAATTTTTATTAAGTATTTCGAAATTCAACCTCGTTAGTGCATATTTAAGACACGTTAAATCACTTTAATTGTTTGAATTTTGTTATTATACAAATTATATCCCAATTTTCCAGGATAAATATATATACCTATATATCTGACAACACTGTTTCAGATAATTAACTTAATTTTACGAGAAATTCGACAAGAAAAATAAAGCATTTTATTCATCGAATTAATTCAAATTTATGATAAATGTAATGCATCGAAATTGTGTGACGAAATTAATACAACACATTCTAATAAAATCCAAATTGATGGCGAGTTTAAAACGTAAATAAATTTGATTCGTATGTAATTAAAAAGAAAAAAAAAATAAAACATTGCGACAAATAATATTAAATATGGATGTAATTGATTTTTTCCGAGAATTATATATTATTACCTGACCCTAGTTTCGCAGTTATTGACAAAACACCCTCAACTACCCTACGATACAGTGCATACAGGTAATATCGACAATATAAGCTAGCTTAACATTCACGAAACTTACCTAAAATCTTTACCGCCAAATCATCTGTGTCGCGTCGCACGTTCCTTGTATACAACGAGAGTAAACTTTTACGCGCTTATGCCGGCCCCAAGATCCAGTTTGAATTGTTCTCTTAAATAACCAGGTGTTTCATTTACAATGGGATAACGTTTCGCTACTTTACGTTCACACGAGTAACGTGCTAGGGTGGTGAGTAAAGTTACGAACGTCAACAACGACTCAGACCAAATAGAAAAATCGGGGGTTCTCAACCACCCTACTGAAGTAAAATCGATAGTCATGCGCAAGCTCACATCCTAACACTTAAGTCCCTATATAGCCTATGTTTGACGAATATAGGGATGAAAATGCATACGTATGATATTCGTAATATAGATTTCACCCCTTAGTTTTATAATCCTATATTATTCAGGGGATATTCGCTTGATATAAAAGGTTTTTTCCTTCAAATCATATATGATTCATCCCTGCAAGATCGTATATATGTATGTATTTTCAGACTTAAATAAGACGTTTAAAATAACTTAAATTTTGAACGCTATTAACACAAAATTAGCTTAAGTTTTAAGCAATATAGGCACCTACGTTGCTTTTATGAATGAAAATAGATATTAATTGATTACTTGTTATTGACGACTGTAAAATATTATATTTAAAGTCCCGGCGAAGCATGTGCATGTTTTGTATTTTCATTCTTTTCACTTATATAGCTTCATACTTTGGGTATTGTCGTCGGTTCGTCTTATATCGTGTGAGATACGGATAGTTTGGAGCGTGGCCTGTGCCCTGCCTAATAAAATTATATACAGTTGCATGATTCCTCCTTATTTTTTCCTGTTTTTTTTTTAATTACTTTAATATTTAATAGTGATTTGTTAAAGATCAGATATAATTTATTGCATACCCGAAAAAAAGCACAAGCACTTTTTTGTATAATTTGCATATATTATATAGTATCTTTGAAATTCCCTCCAATTTTTTTATTTCCGTCTTTAACACTTTCTGTAATTTATTTATTTATTTTTTTGGTAGTATTTTAGAATTCCTTAATACTGTTTATATTCTATTAATTATTTCTACCATATTAGGGCCGATACGAAATGCCGAATGTTATAGAATGCATCATCTAAAACCTAAAACGGAAGTAAAAGTTGCAAAGAATCAAAATTTAACGCGGGAATTTTAATTTGTCGTATATCACGGTTAGAAGTCAAAAAATGGTGGGAAAAATTATGCTGTGAATTATTATCAAATCTTGTGTGAAAAACTAAGAATAAATAAAGGTTTTTCCCAATCTTTATTAAATTATTTCCTCTATCTACCTAATAGAGTTCGTTTTCTGATGCAAAATATAAAACGGGTCTTTTATTTTGTTTAGTTTTTATTTATTTTCCGATAATCCTTACAATATTTCTTAAAGAATACAAAGGCATTAAGATTCAAAATCTATTACAAACATTTTTATGTTCTTTTTTCCGAGTTGGTGGACAACTACCGTTTGACAGCTGGCGATGTTGCCACACTTAACTTGTTATGTTAATGTTTTAATAATTTATTTAAAACGTATTATAAAATTGAGCTTCATACACACATGTGTAGACGTATTTTGAATGCTCATATCAAATTTCAGTAATTAAATCTAAAAATTAATCGAGTAATCTCTATTTTCCTATCAAGCTAAACGGGAATAGAGATTGTGAAGTTAATATCGAATATTAATAGAAAAAATATATATAGATATAAAACATTTGTCGAAATCTGTGTATGAAACCCAATTTTCAAATTATATTAAAATAAAATCAAACAAATAATTTATAGAATTATGTCGATATGGCACCGCTGTAAAATAATTGCTGGTAGACGACCCTTATAGTTTATCTCCGTTTGTACGTTTGCGTTGATACGTTGACCAATCGCTGCACGTTATTTGTGTGCGCTTCACAATCTATCTGCTGACGGATAAAGTTGGTTGAAGTTGAACTTTGTCCACTTTCGTTCAACCGTTTGAACTAGGCTTTAAACCGTTTTTCCAATGCCCTTTAATAAATCTACAAGTCCTGACGAACTTCAGAGGTCTGCTACGCGAGGAGCAGATGACAGTCTCTACGTTTGAACCAAAATGGCGGTTATATTGAACAATTATAAAAAAAACATCAATTATTGTAAGGATTTCGTTTACATTAATTTATTATTTCTTGTAATTTTTTTTTTAATTGTTTTTCATCTCCTATTACGTTCTAAATTTTCTTATATTTCTACTTTATTTTAATTACGAGAAAACCGTTGGAAATAGATATAGGGAAAGGGATAGCGAATCCATGCAGAATTAAATTTTGGATTTGACCATCTAATAATATACAGGATGTCACGTTTCAAAAACCGAACTTTTCCAACTTTGAAAATGATGTAATTGGTCATAAAATTTTGGAGATCTTGTATGCGGTAAATCAATTATTAATGTGGATTTTGAAAGTATCATTCTTGTGCTTTCGTCTACCTCAGTAGCGTTTACCACCAGTCGAAAATGAGTAAAGGGCGTAATATTAAAAATAAGACGTATTTGAAAATTTTCAAAATATGGATGGAATACACCATCAAATTTCCTCAGGAATCCAAAAATGAAATAATATATCGGGTGTTTCATTTAAAATAAGAGAGTTAATGGCGACTTTCGGTGATATCTGACTTGCTATTGCGAAATTAGACTCAATTTTTCTCTTTTTTTCTCAAACGCAGCTTTAATCGTGCTAGATATCGAAAAAATCGTAAGATCTTTCTTATAGAGTATAATATTTTCTACAAGAAAGTCCAGCACGGCATTATTCTAATTATTATAGTTTTCGAGTAATGGGCGTTAATGTGGAAAGTGGCATAAGCTAGGAAGGTGTGGTGTGGAATAAATGTGATTCTAGCTTAATATTATTACAATATTACATAATTTCATTATAAAAACATATGTATTGCCAAGATTTTAATAACCTTTTACAACATTTAAAAAATATATTCCAATATTACAAAAGTTATATATCAGCAATATTGGTGAAATATTTCCTTAAACCAAAAAAATGCCTCTAGAAGGAGGCGCTCATGGTATATTTTGTTGGAATCGCCACTGCAAGCGAGTACAATGAAAATAGATCAGGCATTGGAACGTATAGTTTTGACCCTCTAGATCACGTCAGTGCTTCTTCGATTGTTAAAACGTACAAAGTGCGTACAAATTCATCGCAGTTCGTTATACAACCTCTATTACGTAACAGTTGCTATAATGGAGTAATTCTAACCTTCATTCCCTCTAGTGGACAAGATTGGAACTAGTACTGTCGGGTGTCAAACAATTCAGGTCGGTACAGCAGATACCGATCTAGTTTGGACAATTTATGAATAATTGTCAATCCCGCTCAGTGTTGCCATGATGAGAATATTGAATTATTAGATATTGGTGTGGAAATTATCGGATTTTGATTAAAATTATCGTAAATTTTGATATAATAGGGACTGCGTAATGATATATTTGTGGAAAGTAAGAAATTTAACTGAAATTAAAAAACGCCCTTGCATTATGCATTGGAATAATGCAATGATAAAAGCTCCAAGCAATAATTAGCTACATTCCTGAAAAAGCACACGCCATTGCTTTCTTGATGGTTAATACTTTTTAAATGTATGAATAATGGTTTATTGGAAAAATCGTACTGCTATTGCAGCTTAGGAGGAGTTTTAACATTGGGGTTTAATTCAATGATTTACTACCATAAAATTACCATCCCCCTAAAGAAATTTGAATTTAAATTTGTATTTAATAAAGATTCAATAGTAATTTATTACAAGAGAAATGTTATTACTAGCGCTATCTATTAGCAAGATTGATTAATAAATGGTGATATTTCAGATAAATTTTACTAGATGGCGGAGTATGTATAATTTTTCTGTATTTCTTATAAATCACAAAAAAAACTAAAAACAATGAATTATGAAATTCACAATTATTTTATTAATATTTTGAAAATACATATTTAATAAATATCATAATTATTATATTTCATTGCTTTTAAAAATACAAAATATCATGTTTTTTTTCCACACAAATTAAATTTAAAATAACATTATTATATTCTACCAATAATTTTGCCCCAGTCTTTTATTTTCAACAACGCATCTTTAGCGGCTTTCCCCATAATCCCTTCCGAAGAATTGTCAGGCTCATAACTCAAAATTAGCCCGGCCTCTTCTAAATATTTTACCACCTCTTTTAATCTATGCTTCAATATTGATTTCGAAATAGATTGCGTTTCGAATTGCCTTGAAGTTAGTATCATTAAAGGTGCATGCAGTTCATATAACGTTACTCCTGAAATAAGATTTTTAAAATAGTTTAGAATGGTCGGAATTAATATTCACCTCTAATTTTTGTTAAACCCGGTTCAACTGTGTCGAAGATTTTTAAGATCTCGCGACAAATTTCCATTTTCCTATAAAGAAGATCATCGGGAAGTTCGTGCAAGAGATATCCTGTTATTTTTCCGTATAACTGGCTTAGAGATAATTTTACCCCCAAACACAGGAAGTGAGTTGGGTGTAATACATTTCTGTACTTGTCTAGGAATTTTTCCATAGTTTCTACATCGTTTGGATCGATTGAGTCGATTTCTGATTGAATTCTGTAAAGTTTAGATCAAAAATTTGATCGAATATGCTTGAAAAATCTACTAAGGAAATTAAATAATTGCAAATTAATTGCGGAAATATATTCGGAATGGGATAAGGATATATTTAAGTGAAGGCAAAATAATACCTGCTAATTAATAATTGCATCGATTTGGCTGTTACTGTATATCCAGGACATTTTTTATCCGGTTTCGTACATTTATTATTGCAAGTCCACGACGAATCATTATCTAATGGGTTTATTGATAAAACTAAACCAATGTTGCATTTTGGGCAAATCAAAGCACTTGTATAGGTGCCCAATTCAGCCGGATCACTACACCGTTTACAACGGCATTCGAAAAATTTGTTTTCTAAAAGATGTTCACGTCTTCTTAATGTACCCTGTAATTAGAATAAAATCATATCTATCGCTGTCAGGTTTCGCGTATTAACTCACTTGTAAAGTGTAAGCATAACTCAAAGTAATAGGCTGGTTTGTATGAATATCCGTAGACGCTCTAACTGTAAGTTTAAAATTATTTTCTTCATCACTATGATTCGTATTCGGCACGCAATCGTGTGACATCAAAAATGCGCTCGGGTATAATCCTCTGATACTAATATTGTGCCCGACTTCGAAACAATTCACCTCTAATATGCCGCAAACGCTATGGATTTCATCTTCTGAAAATTCGACCAAACCCCAATCTTTCCTGATCTTATCAACTACCGTGGTTTGGTTCAAGTTCCACAATTCCGGAATGTTTCGCCTGATTTCGTTATGATTTTCCATAGATAGGATTTTTTCGTATTTCTTCGAGTCCATTTCTTTTAATAGTAAGCATCTTAGAGGTGCTACAGCATTGTAGTTTTCTTTGAAATTATCGAAGTCTTTATAGTCGAAAGTTTGAGAAGATTTGCTGTCTTTTAAGATGGCACATTCTTCTTCGGTATGGCCGAAAGCGTGACCGATTCCTGGACAAGTCGAACTGCATATAGGCCAACCACAATTGCATCTAAAACAGATTTTTTTTACTTTAAGACTTCTGGAGATAATAGTATTTAATTTGTTTTACTTCGAATAAAGGTATGTTTCGTCAAGTGTTTGGTAGCATCCTAAGCATTGGACTTTACTACCATTACAAGGTCCTACTACCAGTGGGAGTTCTGCTAATATTATAGAACCTGCTATCAAATCCCGACCAGCTACCATGTACCTGAAACAATATACAGACAGATTCATTATTTATAGATTTAAATTTTGATTTGTTTAATATGTGAGCTTATTTTTTTGAGTTTAAGGACATCCCAGGAATGTTAATTTCATTCGAGTGTCTGGAGGTTGGGGTTACTTTGTAGACTTGAGAAGATTAATCTTCAAATACTCAAATCATTTTTTTTTAGTCATCGATGACCAGAAGATAATGGTTATGTTGGATCTCTTTTGAAAAGAGTATTTCAAACAACTTGAACATATGAGGAGTCGTTTTTTAGAGAAAAAAGATGTTGGTCGAACGCTCTTAATAAGTAAGTCCAATTAAGAAAAAGACATCGCAAATCTTCTGGCTTTTTCATGTAGTTGGATGAAACGACTGATGCGACTAGCCAGTTCGTTTTATTTTTGAGAAGTTCTTGAAGATAGGAGAGTATTTCTATCACGATTTTTGGCTATCAAGGAGGGAATATCACCAACTCGATTTAAAGAGCTAGCCAATACGAAAACCAGTAAAGCTTTATTGCTTGCAAAAATTCTGTCCAGAAAATCCGAACAAATTTAGGTTTGCAACAAAATTGGCGTACCAGTTGGACATTTTCAACCACCTCCAATGATTTAAATAGCAAATTACAAGAAGCTAATATAAATTGGTAGGATGTGGAAGCCAAATTTTGGAATTGTGAGAGAAACAGGCTACAAAACTTGCCAGATTGTTTAAAAATGTCGTAAAGGAATTTAAAAACAAAAACCAGTCCGACTAATCATGCTTAATTTTTGAAAAAAGATAAAAATAAAGCATGGATTCGAAATCTATTAGATTTCATTGATTTGGTTACCAACAGAGGACTTCAAATTGTATTCAGTGTAAGAACATTGGTTGATTTCTGGAGCAAAACTTCGCAATATTACATGCCCGAATATTAGGAAGAGTTAAAGAAGAATTGAAATCCGACTCCTATCGTTCCTCCACAACGATAGTCAGCCTGTTTTTTAAAAAGTATCTTCTCTTTCACCATCTTACATCTGGATTTGTAACCGATATTCCAAAAAAACTCTGGGTTAAGTTTGGAAGGGGGAGGGAGGGGAGAAGTAAAGTAGAAGGTAGGAAGCAGCTGGAGCAAAACATAAATCTACACAATTTTTCTGTTCTGTATCATCAGGTCATCTTAAGGAGGTATTAGTCTATTCGACCAATTAGGTCATTGTCATTTCTGGATTCTTCATCTTTTTTTTTTAACAATGTTAATTCTAGCATTTTTGGCAGATGCTTCATAAGCTATTTCGCCAATCAAAGGTTTTCTGGAATGTCTGTGGCGATCATATTTTTTACAGATATAGTTTTTCAAGTCGTCTTTTTAGGACCAAATTTTGCATACTCTGTTAATTCTACAAGATTCCTTGTTTGATTGTATTAAGTGATGATGGATTATGGAGTGTTGAGTGATCAATCAATACAAATTTATTTGAATGTTTAGGATTCAATGTATTCGTTACAAAATTGTGCAGAAAGTTTGCAGAATTTTGCTATTGCCAAAAGAATCTACTGCAACAGGGTGTTCGTTTGAAGACACTTCCAAGTTTTACATTCTTGAATACGAGTATTTTTGAGATGGTGGTCCACTAGATTCGAAAAACGATTCCACATTCCATTCTATCAATGATATATCTGACGATAATTAATTTGGCCCATCCTTAAAAAACATCATGAAAGATTGAGAATTTTAAACGATCCCATATGGTGTATTGCACGTCGTTGATTAATCTACCATTTAATTAAATCTTCAATCTTTGTCGACCACATACATACCAACTTAAAGATATAAATGGAATAGCGCCAGACGGTTTTCAACAGGTAATATAACAACATATTTATCATTCATTCATCGAAGTCCGATATCGGGATAGTTTGGATGTGTGCCAAAATTTCGACTTCAATGCTAGTATAGTTCGCATTTTGTAATTGAATGTCATTTACAGTATGCATGTTTTGCCAAAATGCATCTTGTATTTCAACAATTGTAATGTAACGGCTGCATGCGCTCATATTTTTCGACCATAAATCATGTTATATCGCTCACGTTAAAGTAAACGTTCTTAATTCCTGTTTACCCCCCTAATTATACAATAGGTTTTATTCCATGATTTGTGGAAGATGTGGATTTTGATTAAAATTTAACTTACGTTACATTATCGCCTCCTTATCCCTATACTGAGTATGAAGAAGAAAACTTAACAGTTGTAAACATCCACATTTCGCAGTATTGGTATACATACAAAAGCAATTTTGAAAGCATTAAATTTACATTTTGACCAAACATTTTAGATGAAATGTGATTTATTTCAAAGTACCTACATACTAGCAAACACATACATTATATGTTTATTGCTATAATGTTAGAGAGCATTCAATTGAGAGATTGGCTACGGTTATTATTTTTAGAAGAAAACTAACGCTGTGCTTTCTGCAGCTGTTAGTTTAATAATAAATCAATATGTCCAAATTCCATAAATTGGCAATTAAATAAAGTTGTAGTTGTTACAGAACTGCATTTTTGTAACATAAATATTCCTTAACTGTTTATTTTTAAACTTAATATTGTTTACCGATTCTCCGTGAGGCTATATTGCATGAAAAAAAAATCGATTACCTTACCTTCCCATCACTTTAGATGTTTTGATATAAAATGTGCTTGTGTTTAATTCATTTTGTCCGCAGTTTGAATCGTCGTTGAATCTCTCGCTAGTCACTGATTGCGACCGACTTTTCGAACATTTTGAATGTCTCTGTAAAGAAAAAAATCTGCGTTAGTTTAATTCATATCGGGTTAAAGTCGGGCACTACCTTCAGGCACCAGATTTTATAAAGTTCAGAATGAGCTTAATTTTTTGACTTCAGTTATAATCCCCAAACAGTGTGCCAACATGTCGATATTATTATAAATTTTAAAAACAAAAGTAAACAATAAAAGACAATAAACGTCGCTCAGAAAATGCAATCAAACAAATTAATAAAAATAGCATTCCAACAATTCCATGCAAAAAATCCTGCGACTTGATAGATCAAATTAAAAATACTAAAATATCAATCAATAGACTAATACAGTTAAAGCCTTAGGATCTCAGGATATAAGAAGAAAACGATAATAGTAGGACAGACTGCTATTGGTGTGGTCTTCCTGGGAACTGGTCCAATCTGGTGGTAAGGTTGTGAACTAACTTTTAGAGAAGTTATTTGTTCATATGATATATTATTTATGGTCTTGTGTCGAAGTGTCAATGATCAGTTTATGAAGCTGTTTTGATTTGCAACTGATTTTTAAATTACATTTCAGAAAATTTGGTCTAATTATCTATAAAATTATATAGGTTATTATGAATTAAAAAGTTGTCTATTAAAGGTAGTTGTAACATTTTGAAATGGCATGTAATAACATTGCATAATTTTACTACATACAAATCTGATGATATAAGTTGCTTTCTAAGATTTCAAAATGTCAATGGTGCATAAAAGGAAAACTAATCAGCAAGGATGGGGTTGTGCCGCTATGGAACAAACAATCAACATTTTCAGACAGAAAAACATGCCTCTCATTACTGCAGCAATGACATTCAATGTCCTTCCAAACAACAAGCTTTCAAGTGGGTCAATTGCAATTGCAAACAAACAATTGCTGGACAAATCCAGATTAGCTCAAGAAAAAGAATTAGTAAATCAGCTCTTAGAAGTCTTCCGACTTATGGAAAAGGACAATTTAACTCATAGATTCGATAAGGTAAAAATAAATGGCTGGTTATGACTAATTAGGTTGAAAGTTTTAGAAAGCGTAATGGTAATCTGAGTCTACGAAAACCAGAATCAATTTCATCAGCGATAACCTAGAGTCTTTAATAAACCAGAAGTCGTCAAAGTTTTTGAAAATTTCCAAGATCCAAGACAAACATTTTTACCTTCCATATAGATTTTTTAAAGTGGGCGAAACTGGACTTACTTCCGTTCAATCAAAATATACTGAAAGGGAAATGATTAATTGATGGTATAATGTCAGGTAAAAGAGGACTAGATTTCAGCTTTTGTAATCTTTTCAAGCCCTCTTATATGTACATAGTGGTGGAGGAAGCGCCCCTTGCGACAATGAACAGACTGTCCAGGGTGGACTAGGGGCTGAGACTCCGTACCAGAGAGCGTGGACATCTCAACAGGGGCTCTCCCACTTCTAAGTCTATTCAACAATGAAATGGTCAGCAAATATAGCTTCGAAAGGAATTTCCTCACCAAGCTAAGCAATAAGAGAGAATGGGTAGGAGAACACTCCAACTACGCCCTAAAAGAAAACACTATCAAATGGTATGTGGACGGTTCTAAAATCGACAAAGGAGCAGGTGCAGGGATATTTGGGCCAGGAATCAAATATTCCGAACCAACCCTAGTGTCTTCCAAACGGAGATCAACGCCATTGGCAGATGTGCTCAACTGAACCTGGACAGGAACTATCGGAAGGAGAGCATCGCAATTTTCTCCGATAGTCAAGCAGTTATAACGGCACTGAGTTCTAACACACCATCAGCTCGAAATTATTCTGGGAATGTTTTAACAGATTAAACAACCTAGGCACGGAAAACAGAGGCAACGAAGAAGCTAATTTATTAGCAAGGAAGGCCGACACAACTTCATTTATGGGACCGGATTCGTTTTGTGGTATAAGGATGAGCACTTACAAAAAAGAACTTAAAGACAGAGAAGAAAGGATCCGAGCATCCCTAGGAGCATCTCTCTGGTCTGAGACACTCTAAGATCTTCCTTGGAAGCTATAACAAGCACAGAGCAAAAACTTTGCTAGAAGTAAGCAGAAATAGACTACGCATCTTCAGAGGTTTTCTTACAGGGCATTGTCACCTTGGTGAACACATGACAAGAATAGGTCTAAAGTAGAATAGAGACGGCAGGTTCTGCAGGGTTGAGGATGAAAATCCGGAACACCTGACATCTTACTGCACCGCCATCATGGAAACCCGAGTCAACTATCACGGCAAAGATGTCATAGACGAAGAAGAAATACCATCTATGAAACCATCACAGCTAATGCAGTTTATTAAAGCTCTTAGACTGGATAGGTCGCAGCGCAATATCACCCTTACTTAAATCTAAATCTATCTATTCAAGATATCGAATTGCAAGATAGAGCATCTTCTTGTGTAGCTTTTGCCTGCTATGTAATAGGATAAATGCAGACACATATTTTTACTGAGTAGTGTTATTAAATTTTGGCAACAGTTACTTGCTTATCGTCTCATTGTAATCTCAATGTATTTAATACATTTGACGTTCAGAAAATTGAAATGTATCTTTGAAACAAGCTTAAAAGAGTTGTATTCCAATTCTAGGTAAGTAGCCTGTTAGGAGAAGCTTTTATTCTTACGGTTATACCATCCACAGCCATAAATAAATAAGAAAATGTCGAATGGTTCCACTCGATCCATCAGTCGTCACAGACGTGACGGATATTTCTATTGGCTATTGGAGGTTGAAGGATTACTTGAACATGAAAGTGAATGAAGGGCAGACAAAGATGGTGAAGGCTACAAATTATGGCCACACAACAATTGAAGCAGAAAATAGTGCCAAGCACCTCTTTTGCAGTAAGTTCTTATAAGTCTGAAGGAAAAACTAGCTGAAAGAAGTGGAGGGTGTGGGGGTGGGGGACAAATTTGCTATTGTAACATTAAATCTTTTCAAAGCATAATTTGCAGATAAAAAGGCTAAGTAGTAATAAGAGGAATGATAGAAAAAAAAACAATAAAAAGTTGTTGACATTTTGATTTATTTTAAAATTGCATTAGCAAACATGCACAACCATTCAACCTTTTTAAATTCTAATGACAAGGTTACAATCTAGTTAAAGAAATGATTCATTTATTTTTAATAGTCAACACGATTCTCGCAACTACCTATAACTTGATAACATTCCAAGAGTAATTTGTATGTGTCATCGAGTTGTTCGAATTTAAATGTCGAAGAAAATTTGGCCAGCTAGTATAAATACTGTCCCTCATAAATAATATAATTTCCCAAAATTATATACATACATCTAAACAGATAGATGTAAATTTGGCGTATGACAAATTTTGATCCCCTTAGAACTAATAATCCTTTTTCCATATCGTACGAAATTTATCCTGTGTGTATACTTATGCCAAGAAATATTTTGACATCTAACACTTTCATAAGTGATTAATCTATAAAAAAAAGATGACTTATTTTATTTTTTGCTTTATTCTTTTATGACATTGAACGTAATCGATGTTTTTCTAAAATACAAATTCCGAAGAGAGTGTTGTTTTTTTTTTCGGAAAACTACTTAACCATCCGAGGAAGTGATTTAATTTTACAATCATTGGCAACTCTCAATCTTCTTTATCCCGGTATACGTGATATGTGTGTATACAATCGTGGGTGATCTGACATATTTACCAGACAAAAGGAAGCAGTTCTATTTTATGGAGTTGGTGTAGCTTTGAGTTTTTTTTTTCTTAAAGAATTTCTTTGTAATATTTAGTTGTATACCACAGTTAATATATTATTAGATATTATAAACAAATTGATATACATATTGATATACATACATCTAAGGAAGTATGAGAGGTATCTCGGATTAATCTACTTTTAATTTTTTTAGAATTTTTTAGTTTATTGAGGTTTTTGTGTTCCTCTATAAAAATACATTATTTATTGGGAGGAGACAAGATCATTTCTAATGTAAAAATGTTAATAAATTAATTCTATGTATCAAAAGAAGTTTGGGACTCTGAAGAGGCTACCTTGTTTGAAACAACTATCAATGTGTGAGCTGTGTGATTTCTAAATTTGTAACTGGATGGTGGCAGCTTCTTTTCGAGTCTTAAAATGACATATTTACAGTTTCAGTAAGAGATATTGATGTTTCCCACAACTAAAATGCTATTAATCTAAATAATCTGAATTATGTACATGTATTTAGTAAAGAAAATAGTCAGATCCACAATAATATACAGTAACGAAACGTGGACGTTGACAGAAAAACAGAAATCAAGAATAAACGCAATGGAGATGAGATTCCTCAAGAAGATTAAAAACAAAACAAGAAGAGATAAAATAAAAAATGAAACATTTAGACAACTAGGAATAGAGCCCATAAACGACAAAATAGGAGAAAACCAGCTAAGATGCCAGAGGGAAGACTTCCAAGAAGAATGAAACAAAAACAACAGGTAAAATGCCAGGAGGAAGAGGGAGTAAGAGAAGAAGCCAAAAAAACGAGGTATTCAATGGGAAGGAATAAAGAAAGAAACAAAAAACAGAAAACTGTGGAAAGAGAAATACATGAGAAGGAATGAATAACCTTAACTCAAACTGCCTTACCCCTCACCGTAGGAAGGTACAAGATTAACGGTCTTTAATAACTGAATGAAACTCGTTTCCTCTCCAGTCTGTCGAAGGACCTATAAACAGTTGTAAGGCTGCAAGGGAGAGTGAAAAACTGGAAGATCATCTATCATGAACAGTCTATTAAAATTCAGATTATGCACATCATCAAAATAATCTGGGAAGGTTTTGAACGCAAAAATTGGACATGGAAAAGGTTTCTAAAAGTGTGTGGCCTAATAGGCGATTGTTCAAAATGAATCAAGTGGTAATCGAACCAGCCTCAATAAGCTGAATAGTTTTTTAGTTCCAAGCAGGGGTTGGTGAGAGTTGAATAGTTTATTGCAGATTATTGGTTTCAAATTCGATCATTTAGTTCACTTGTGGCAATGAAGATTTATTGCATACGAAAAAAGTTGTGGTGTGTGGTGTGATCCTGTGGTATAAAGATTGCTGCAAAAAATCCCATATTCTTCTCAACGTGGTCAAATGGTTTTCTATAATTGGTGAAAATTTAAACTGTAGAGGGGTGGAGGGAGGAAGAATTTACTGCTTCGTGTACAACAGTAAACTATTGGGTAGCAGAGTTTAAACAAGACCGTACGAACTGCCAAGACCAACATCGCAGTAATCGACCAAATGAGGTGACCACGCCAGAAAGTGCGCAAGTCCATCGCATACTGGACACAAACTTGGACGATGGAACAAAAACAGCGTCGTGAGGATGATTCAATCGAATGTTTGGCGAAGTTTCACTGCAATAAAGGAGAGGTTTTGCGTTGATTCGTAACCATGGATAAAACATTAGCTTATTAACCTTTCCGATTACAAAAAATATATACAATTAGAAATATTTTTGTCGTTTTCTTTTAAGGAGTAATAAGAAATCAAGATCCTACATTGTACAAAAATTGAAATAAACAAAAAAATTCATTACTTTGGAAGTGAAAACATATTCCTTCCTAATATGCTATAGATTATCTTAGATTATAAGGTTTTTTCTGTTCATTATGTTGTAAACACAGGCTCGTTAGACTTTAAGTTGATAGGTCCATAGAATACAAAACTGTTTTGGACATTTTGGACGTTATCATAGTGAGGCAGGTTGCAATATTTTGAATCAATTGTTTTGGGATCTAACACTGCTTGAAGCTCTTCATTTGAAGTCCTCGTTTATTGCTAATAGGTCTTCATATGTTTCTCCATAGTTAAGTAATATAAGAATCAGTATTTATCCTTTAAAAGGGTTGGTTTTGATGGAATTTTTGATTCTTTCTATTATTATTGGTGATGCCAGAATATTTTTGATTTATACTCCGATATTTATTTTCGCTTTCCGTCACTTCACATCCGAGACCAAGGAACAGTTTTAAAACAATGGACTGAAAGGGGAGAATCGGGTCCAAAGACGGTGAAGACAGTTCCATCTGTCGGTAAGGGGTAATTATCTTCAGAAAGGAAAATTAATCAAGGGCTAGTATTACGCGAACTTACTGGAGCGTTTGAGTGATGCATCAGGTCACACGATGGCCAAAATCAATGAATTAAAATTCGAATTGCTTCCTCATACACTCTATTCGCCAGATTTAGCCCCCTCGGATTATTTTCTGTTGTCAAACTTAAAAAAATGGCTTGAAGATAAAAGATTTGCCAAGCGTGAAGAGGTGGAGTTTGGCCTTTGACCAGTCCTGACCTCAATGGGGGTGGTATAAAATGAAACAAGCATTGAAGAACAATTCCAACGGGCATTATCAGAACTAATGGCCAAAATAGAGCAAATTTGGATTGGATTTATTTCTGAAACATGCAGATCTTTAATTGAATCAATGCCCAACAGAATTCTCCAATTGTTGTTACTGAATTAATTAGTTTGTATTACACTTAAAAAATTATTACAAAAACTGATTATGTTTTAATTACAAACAATTCCAACATACTACTTTAAACACCCAAACGATTACGTCTATTTTGACAGCGCTCTATTTTAAAAGCATTTTCAAACAATTCTTGAGATAACTTACTTTTTTCCTAGGATTTTTATTCATCCTCTCGCACCACAATAAGACAAGCCTCTTTATATTTTATCACAAATTTGTATCTTATTTTGTCACTGATTGTGAGTTAAAAACGCACACCTAAATATTATGCATTTAATGCGTGTTGTGGCAACTAAGGCGTGTGACAAACGTTCCCGAGTTTATTTGAGGACCTTCGCGGGTGCACTGTATGTATGTGTCCCTACTTCGACATCAGTTTGGGAAAATGTAAGATTCCCGCTAGGAGAACTGGTCACTAAAAAAGCTTTATTTCTGGCGAGACATAATACACTGAGACCAATACAGTTGCATGATGCTTTGCTTTTATGTCTTTCTTGTGTAAACACAGAGTTTTGAAACGACAGCGACGGTATTAGTAACTATTCGTACGGGCATTCGTTTTTTTGGGACCGTTACAGGTTGTAAAATACACACAGGCGATAGTTTGGATTTTATATGATTTATGTTTGAAATGGGGATCGCGAGGAAAGATATTTTAGGTGTTAGTCGGTCTAATTTTAGCAATTTTTGACGTATTTCTGGATGTGGAATAATTGCGAAATTATTTTTGGGGAAAGATGCGTGGAATTGTGTATTATTTCTAATGAATGTCAATTTATTTTTGCTCCATGTATTGGATTGTTTACTTTGGTGCGATAAATCTAACATTAGATTGTAAACTTTCGAAAAAGAGACATTAGTCAAGTTGAATCGTTGTGGTGTTGGTAAATCTATAAACTTATCAAGTAAAGCTCGTTTATACATAGCTTTGCAATTGCTAGGGTATAATTCATCATTTTGTGTGAGCGATAGAATCAGTGAAAGACATTTGTGATGTAATTGCGACCTTAAATTCAAAATTCGCAAATTTAGGCGTTGCGTTGGTAAAATGACGTCTAGTTCATCATTTTCGATTAATAAAAAAAATTGACCACAACCTACATCCTCCATCGTTTGACATTTGACAGCTTGTCAACTTGAGTACTGTCAACATTACAAATAGGGTAAATGCAATGTTGTCATGTCAATATCATCGAACAGGTTATTATCCTAACGAAAAAATAAAACAAGCTTTCTAATAAATAATGGTATTATAGTAGAAACCAGTTTAGATGTATTAATATTTCTCATTGGAGATAAGCCGTTAACCCATCCTAGAGACAAATTTGAAAAATTTTAAAATTATTTAAAATCTTTTAATAAAATGGACAAAAACACTTTGAATAAACAAACGTGTTTTAAATTCAAAGTCAAAGTGTTTTAATTGTTACATCAGATAGTTGAAATCGTGAGAACTGATTGCTTTTAAAAATCGACAAACTTCACAAAACAAATCAGAGCTATAAAAAATAAGATCTTTCAGATGTATTTCGACAGCTAGAATTGTCAAATCTGAAAACAAGCTGATTCTAGAGCTTGACAGGTGTCAAAAATACATCTATTGACAACTACACCTACTACCACCATAAAAATAATAAATTATGTTTGCAGTTTGACGACTGTTAAAACAGGATTAATTATTACTATACAAATGACAAATCTGAAAAAGTTATTTTTTAAATTTGACAGTTGTCAGAAAAATTTTAACTGTTACACTAACCAAAATAGTAAAAATAAGTGCAAATGTTGATACCTGCTGTGAATTTGACAGCCAGCTGTCACAAATATTTCGATAGTTATTACATTACCGTGAGATCATTTAAAAAACGATTCAGAGAGGGTCATGATAGATATGCACATTTGCCAACACTGATTTGAAACTAGTTGTGTCCGGACAAAACTAGCATTTGTTTGATATTGACAAAGAAGAGGTTAGTTTTATCTATGTAAAATGAGATCTGTCATTAACTGAAGTGTTATTAATTTAATTACTAAAAATTAGAGATGCACCGACTAGTCGCCGACTAATCGGGAAAGCCGACTATCCGGCCCCACATTTATAGTCGGTGATTAGTCGGCAATTAGTCAACAAAATAGTCGGCACTTAACGTCAATGCGACCTAACTTAACCGAAACCAATGATCGGCATTGCCAACTTAATCGGCCATTTCAGCGCCGACTTCGTCTAAAAGTCAATCAATGTTGCCAAATGTGAAGCTCTATCACAGGGCTTTTAAACAAGCTGATTCTAGAGCTTGACAGGTGTCAAAAATACGTCTATTAACAACTACACCTACGACCACCATAAAAATAATAAATTGTGTTTGCAATTTGACGACTGTTAAAACAGGATTAATTACTATACCAGTCTAAACAAAAAAACACAATGATTGATTTTATAATTGCAAGTATAAACTATTAGAAATATATAGAACGTAAATAAAATTTTACAGACATTTTTTAAAATAACACAATTATGTATTAGAAATATATAGAACAGAGGCAAATATTTTGTGACAGATCATTTTATAGATGTCAACAAAAAATTTAACAAGACAATCATTTTGACAGATAAAATAATCAAATCTGTTTAGAACTTGACAGCTGTCAGAAGCAATTTGACAGATACGTCTTTCCGTGAAAAATAACTGTATTTGCGGTTTAGAAATTGTCAGAAAAATTTTAATTGTTACATAAATCGAAATAGTAAACAAGTGATTTTATCCTTGCAAATGTTGACATTGAAAAATTACAATTTGACAACTGTTATAAATATATTGTCGGAACTGTAAAAAATACCCCACGCACAGTTGTCAGATTTTGCCGGTAATAACTGTCAAATCTGCAAACAAAAATATACAGTTTTTACAATTTCTTAGCGGCCGGAAATATGTTGACAGTTGTATTTGTTAAAAACGTAAAAAGTAGCCATTTTTACGCCAGCAAAATTATTTTTACAATTTGTCAACGCTCAGATTTATTTTAACAAGACCAAAATAACATAGCTGTGAAACATAACTGATAAAGTTTTATATTTAGAATATATTTCGACTGCTATAAATGTCAAATCTGAAAAAAATATTTTTAAAAATTTGACACCTGTCAGAAAAATTTTAACTGTTACACTAGCCAAAATAATAAAAATAAATGCAAGTGTTGATACCTGATGTGAATTTGACAGTCAGATGTCACAAATACTTCGATGCTTCGATAGTTATTATATTACCGTGAGATCGTTAAAAAATCGATTCAGAGAGGGCCATGATAGATATTCACATTTGCCAATACTGATTTGAAAGTAGTTGTGTCCGGACAAAGCTAACATTTGATATTGACAAAGAAGAGGTTAAGTTTTATGCATGTAAAATGAGATCTGTCATTAATTGAAGTGACATTTATAAATTCTACTGTCATTAATCTAATTACTAAAAATCAATGCTGCCAAATGTGTAAATCTATCAAAGTCCTTTTTGAGTCATTTTTTAAACGATCTAATGATACCAATGATATAATAACATGCAAATAATTTCATTGGTTGTGTCAAAATGTCTGTTGTGGCACAATTTTTTACTGGAAAGTGTATAAGACACGAACACAAACGAAGGAGGTTGGCAAGACAAATTTTTCAGTTAGTAACAATGAATAGTTAGTAGTAAGTGTTTCAATTGCCTTTGAATCACTTTACCAAAATTTCCACCAATAAGCTTCTGCTCTATAATACATGTTCCTGATAGGATATAGGAAGTTGGTATCCTTCTTGCTGCTTGAAAAAACAAAATAAAAGAAGTGATTATGTAAACAACACTTAATGTGTTACATTAAAATTAAATTAACGGAAATGAAGTTATTTTTAAAATTTACGATACGTTTTAATTACTACCAGTTCCAATTTAGCGAGTTCATTTACGGCCACGCAATTAAAAAGAGTATTTCCTAAACAATTTATTTCAGAATCTTTTAGTCTTTTGTGGAAAAATTCTATTTTGACATCAACAATTTCAAATTGCTCTTCGAGAAACTAACGTTGTTCTTAAAATTGATTATTTAAAAGTATTGTAAGTCTTAAATATTTTCAATTGTTATGTTTTATTTATATTCAGTAAAAAAAAAAACATTCAAAACCCATATTTTATAATTTTAAAGTTATATTCTGCTTCGGAGAAATATAAACAAAGAAAATAGTTGTCTCCAAGTATTGCAAAGTCATATAAATCACACGTGTTGATACACATTAGGTATATGTTGTTCCTGAAAAACAAAAGAATTACATCATGCACCGTAAATCCTGGATATAATTAGAGCCAATACTTTGCCAATTTTTCGTATATGTATCCCCATAAAAATTAATGTTTCCAAAATATATTTCTTGCGATAACCCCGTTTTAAACTGTTGACTTTCGACAAATTAAATTGTACCAAATCACGATCTTGATATTAATAAATGTGATCCTATTAAAATATTGATATTTTAGCGGTAATTGAACGAACTACGTCAATGATTCGGGTAATCTAGGCTAATGGTTAATGTAATACTAGTTCAGCTTTAAAACAAAATCGAAATCTCGTATGCTCTGTTTAACAGGCTGTCTCCTTTTGAGACATATTCTATTTTAAAAGCGATGTATATAAATCTGTTTCAAATTAAAAGAAGCTATTAGGGACTATTGGCTAGCGCTTGAGATAAACGACACGGTTTTAACTCTTTAAAAATATTTGTTTCTTATAGTGTAGTAGTTAATTTCTACAAGATGGGAGATTTTTAGGATGCCCTCAGAACGAATCATAGTTTTAGTTTAATATTAATAGCTTCGCTCTCATATCGTTTATTTTAAAATTTAATTTCCATTCATTCATTTCATGTTAATTTTTTCTTTTAAACATATGAAATGAGGATATTTAGTTAGCAGAAATTTTTGCTTCAAAAGCGGAGTATTTCATTAGAATTTAAAGATGTAAACATATAAAGATATTTCGTGCAGGCTATCGAATTATATGACTCTTTCAGTGAAATTGAAGGAAACTTTAAAGTCTATTAATGTAGTATACGAAATGTAAAAATAGCTCATTTTCTATATCCAGAATAAAAATGTAGGTTAATTGTACACAATAAAATATATACGCATCTAGCATTGTGAAATGTTACAAGTTGCACGAAGCACATTAAATGTTTATGTACAGGTCTCATAAGTAAAAAACCAACAACTATTTTTCCTCTAGCTGGCACATTTTGACCAGGAGGAAGATCCAAAGTCTTCCTACATTGAATTTTCCTTTTTGCTTGGCTCCCTGTTCGAGTATCTTTCAATCACTTAATAAAGGAAGTTATTTCCAGATTATAGAACATCAGGTGACTTTTTTAAGACCCTTTTTTAAGACATCTAACCGTAGAGCTGCTACTTATCTTCCATTTCCATAGAACTTGAAAAAAAGATTATATCTGGAGGCTGAGATGAAGGCAGTAATATGAAGCAAATATTGCGGTTCTTGCACTCATGGTGCAGCCTGCTTTTTGAAATAAGGTAGCACCAATTTTTCAAACCAACCTTCGAATATGTTCTTGTCGAATTAACCATTCTTGGCTCAATTAAATAATGTCGTTTGTGGTTCACCTTTAATCTAGAAAGGGTACAAATTCTAAGACTTGAAAACTATAGAAGGGAGAATTGGTTGGAACTGGAGTGAACTAGAGCGAACTGAAGCGAGTTGGTGAGGACGAAAAGGAATTGGAGCAAACTGGAGGGAACTGGAACAAATTGAAGTCAGTTGGAGCAAACTGGAAGGAAATCTAACGAAGTAGAACCAACTGGAGCAAACTAGAACAAGCTGGAGCGAACTGGAGTACACTGGAGTGAATTGAAGTGAACGGAATAGAACTGGAAGCAAACGGAGGAAACTAGATGGAAGTGGAGCCAAATGGAGCAAAAATCGAGCGAACTGGAGCAAACTAGAGCAAATTCGAGTGAACTGGAAGGAAATTGAGCGAACTGGGTAGAACTGGAAGGAACTAGGACGAACTAGAACTGGAGCAAAACTGGATGAAACTGGAAAGAAATGGAGCATACCAGATGGACGTGGAAGAAATTCGAGCAGAATTCGTTAGCTGATTCTGTTGTCATAACGAAAGTGCTAGTATTACTGAAATCTCTAGACACTACGGGTCGTTTGGTTAACACTTCCACCAGCACCAGCATCCAGCATCATTCGCAAAATTTGTTTCATCAAAGTTTATGAATCTTTCGGGATTTATATTCTTATAATAATAAAGGAAAGTTCGAACTTGCCAAATTTCCCATAAATTTAAGACTGCTGGAGCGAACTGGAAGGAGTTGCAATGAAGTGGGGCCAACTGGGGCAAACTAGAGCAAATTAAATCCAACTGGAGCGAACTGGAAAGAATTGCAAGGAAGTTGGATCAAACTGGAGTACACTGGAGTGAAATGAAATGAACTGAAGTAAATGGGACAGAACTGGAAGCAAACGGAGGAAACTAGATGGAAGAACTGGAAGGATATGGAGAGAAGTACAACTGGAAGGAACTAGGACGAACTAGAAGGAACTGGATAAATCTGGAAAGAAATGGAGTAAACTAGATGGACGTGGAAGAAATTGGAGCAGACTGGAGTGGACTGCATAGAACTTGAAGGAACTAAAACCAAACCATAGCGAACTGTCTCGATAGCTGATTCTATCGTCATGTCTAATCTCTAGACACTATGGGTCGTTTGGTTCAACACTTGCATATTATGTTTTGAGCATCATCTGCAAAATTTGTTTCATCACAGTTTATGAAACTTTCGAGATTTATATTCTTTTGTCTTCTGGAAGGTTATTGCAACATTTTTGCTCTATACGGTTGCATCTGTCCCAATATTTTCTAATTTTCATATCAGCTTTGGTATGGATAAATTCCTATTCTGTGCAGAAGTCAGTTTCCACCAATCTGTAGCATTTTACAGGATGGTTCACTTCAGCAAAGGAAAGCAAATCTTGATAAACTATTGAGGATTTTGTCTACAACCATTGACTACCGTAAAGGTGAGAATGTCCCTCTCTTCATGGCTAGCACTTTTGCAGTAGAATTGTCTAGGTTTGTAGATATAATTTTGCTTTTGAGAATTGACTAGATTTATCTGAAATTGCTCACAGAGCAATGTCTTTTTAACCAGACTGTGTAAGGCAGATTTTGGGGATTTTCCAGTTTGGTAAGGAAACTGTTTGTAATGGAGGGATTTCTCTATAAAAATACCACTTTTGATTTTCTCTGTTTTTTGTATTATTGTATTATACATTCACTATTCAACACTGATCCAACATAACACAATACATAACAATATTTGTCCTAATCAATAAGAAATGTGCGTGAAGGCCACGCATATTACATGTGAGCAGTTCGAAATATGTAGATTAACATAATATAAATAATTTATCAGCAAGATCATGAAGGTCGATTAATTATTATTCTTGTAAAAAAAAGGCGTGCAATAAATGATGACATTTCGAAAGTGAAACAATACTTTTCATTTGTTTTCAATTACCCTGAATAGTAATTAATTATACTCATGGCATTAGGCCAGAAAAATCGAGAGTATCCATTAGCTTTTAACGTTTGCAAGCAGTGCGTGTTTATCCACAATTTATTTTGCTGTGATAATAATCAACTACATACATACGTTGTCCGATCTGTTCGCACGTTTATATCGAGAGTCCAGTATGTATGTATGTAAATCCAGCACTTCCTGAAGCGCCAAGCTATCGTGTTGTAGTTACTGTTTACGTTAAATGCGTTTTAAAGATAATTTTAAATTGGGATTATTTTAGGTCGGCGTTGAATGACAAAATATTACAGAATCTTTTGGCGTCGTTCCAGTTACGGAGTTCAAGCGTGTAGAAGTAACAGAATTTCTTGCGATAGTAATCGAATGAAAGTTTTGTCGTTTACATGCGGAAAGTCATGCTCCCAAAAGATTTGCGTCGTGTCATAGGATGATGATACATGGAAACGGCAATTAAAATCGTTTATATTTGTTTATAACACTTTGCATTTACCGCAGTCAAGTTTTGGATCTTCATCAACAAACACATTGGGAATGTTAATAAAAATATTCGCTTTGATGTAAGACCTCGAATATAAAGTGATAATATTTTATTTTATGGTTTGAATATTATTTTTATTGTTTTTTTTAGAATTTTTATTTTATTTTCTATTGAAGATAGATTAGTTAGTTTTTTTATGAGTATAAGTCTATTATCATAACATAATCACAACATAAACATAAAAGTCGCTTATACAGGGTGGAGATAATAACGACAAGCAGCATGGACTGTTGCAGTGCCGGCTAGATGTCATGTAGTAACAGTAACGGCATCTTTAAATAAAAAGAAAGCTCCACTACAGCAGACAAAGCTCACAAAGATCTCAAGAACGAAAACTCTGCTTGTTCACTATCTAGGAAAAATGAAAACTTGTTTTGTTTGTCACTCCACGCAGTACAACAAGGAAGTATAGCTGTAAGAATCTCAAGAAACAACATTTTTCCTAATATGTTGGACTTGATTCTTGAGCAATCATAATCTTAAGTGTTAGAGTGCAAAGTTTGTCTGACTCATCCAACAAATACTTGAAATGCAGTGGCAGGTTTTCAACCAGGATGTGTTGGAGGTCGCTCCATCGATGACCTGGCTGCTCTCAAGCGTTGTTGTTGTTCTTAAATTTTAGATTTATTTCAGTTTTTTTTTAATTTAATGATTTGATGTTTTTTTGAAAAGAGCTACGTTGTTTAATCGATCACGTCATGTTGACTACCAACCCCCTCCCTCTATCTAGTCAGGAGCCCATCCGACGATTTTCTGAAATGTGAGACTCCATTATGCCCCACTCCGTATATTTATCAAGTGGTCTGTAGCTTATACAACTTCTTTTTCGTTAAATTTTATTGTCTGTTGCGTCCTCTTAAAAAAGTTTTGCCAGAATTAAACGAAATAACTTCTTGTTGTATTCTTTTCGTTTTGGAAAGCTAGATAGTATCAACACAGGCAAAGTGAGCATCAATGCATTTGAAGTTTTAATCTCATAGGTGAGTGGTAGAAGAAGTAGGCGACACCAATGAACCAGATCTGTTCTAATATTATAGACAAAGTAGGTATCCAAAAAAATATTTATAGTAACAGCAATAGAAATTTAATAAGCATTAGTAGCAGCAAAGGAAATAATAGTAATTGTCATGATTAATGAAACATCTGCTTGGTTGCAAGATTAAAATTCAACCCTGGCTAAAGAGGGTGGCAAAGTTTGTCAATTTGATGCCTTTTTCTTCGCCTATTGCGTTCGTATCGATCACCTCTTTATGTGGATTTTTTGGTTTTTATTTCTTTGCGGCCTTGCTCTTTAACTCTCCTCCGACTCTTTAATACTTTATAGAATAGTTTCTGGTTTGGTGATTTGGGACCTGGTCATTCACCCCACTCCTTGGACCTATACCATCGTGTGGAACCACGAAAAGAGAAATAGCCAAAACCATGGAGAAATGGTTGGCAGATAAATCCCTCGAATTGTGGAAAAGCTCCCCAGAACAGAGGTAGACTAAAGAATTCATCAAAGAATACATGTCTAAATACACTGATGACCTTTTGAACAAAGGCAAGAGAACGGTCAGGTTGGTAGTAGGTCTATTAACAGGACATAACAGACTCAATAAGCATATGAGCAACCTTGGTCTGGCGGGAAAACGCTATGTGCAGACACCGCTATGGTCAGTGACCCCACTTCTTGGACCTATACCATCGCGTGGAACCACGAAAAGAGAAATAGCCAAAACCATGGAGAAATGGTTGGCAGATAAATCCCTCGAATTGTGGGAAAGCTCCCCAGGACAGAGACAGGCCAAAGAATGCATCAAAGAATATATGTCTAAATACACTGATGACCTTTGGGACAAAGGCAAGGCAAGAGAACGGTCAGGTTGGTAGTAGGTCTACTAACAGGACATAACAGACTCAATAAGCATATGAGCAACCTTGATCTGGCGGGAAAACGCTATGTGCAGAATCTGTCAGGCAGAAGAAGAGACCTTGCACCACATCCTGTGCCAATGCAAGGGACTAGCCAGATTGAGGCTAGAGTGTATTGGTGAACCATATCCAGATATGGCGAGCTACATGAAGACAAATCCGGCAAGGATAGAAAGCCTCATGTAGACCAGGTGGTCTAGATAACAGGGAGCTACAATAGACCAATAGGTCGCAGTGGAAAGAGCCATCTCGTGAATGATCTAATCTAATAACTGACCTGATCAATCTTTCTACCAAAATTTTCCCATGATTTCTTCTTTGTTGCCATAACGTTTACTTTCGTAGATTTACTCTCCTCCGGTTCGGATTATGTATACCTTCTTGTTACAAGGTTTTCAACACCAATTGTAAAGATTCTAGCTGCGCAGTTGGTAAAGTTCTTTTCATGGAGAATAAAGTTTTACAAAATCTATTTTACAATAACCTTTATAATGACCATCCTGACAATGTGGTGCCTACTCGAGTATCCATCCATTCCATTTTGTAAAAAAACACCCTTTTTCTAAAGGTGGTCCCTTTTCAGCTAATAATTTAGGAGCCGCCACTGCTAATGATTATTTAAAAACACGTCACGCTACTATAGTTTGGCCTGTACTGTGCTTGAATGTGTGTATTGTTACTACTTTCTTATTTAAAGCGTGTTTGTTTCGATTAAAATAACATTTCTAAATTGAAATTCGAAGAAAGTTACGCTCGGAATCCAGATACACTCTAATTATACCACCTGTTGATTGTTGCATACATCATTTGATCGCAAAAAAAATCTCTAGTGTAAATAAGTACAACGCACAGTGGGTTAAATAATGCGGTATTATTAGATATGCTTTCTGATTATCACTGTTAATTTTCATGAGAATTTTGTATATCTCAAGTAAATATTTTATGTTCGATATGAATTTTAACATTCAAGGACTTTTGGATGAACTGTGTGGGCGGCTATTACGACTGAGTAATTATGTGTGTCTAATACGAGAATTTTAGGATGAGTCATTGTCACACTTCTACGTATTTATGACTTTGGATGTAATAGAAGCTCATACATATGTATGCAATGCATAATTGCTTTGAAGTTTGTTAAGTAGTCATACAAAGAAACAGTAATTGCGCGTTGAAAAGATACTAAAATTTAATAATTTTGAAGATGGTTTAGTTTAGCTGTTAAACTAGCAAATATCTTTGGTTTCAATCGTTGTTAATAGATCTATAAATTATAACATACTGCGTTGCAAGATTAGATTACCAGAACTCTTTTCCTGTATCCTCAAAATTTGACTCCTGGGGGGTTATTCTCGAAACAGTGGAAAAATAGCACTCCCAGGGAGTAACTTTCACCGCTCACTCCTCGATACTACTCGTTACGAAGAAGTGAGAAAGTCAACTCCAGAATAGGAACTATTAAAATTATAGGAATTTTTTGACAATTCTCTTGAAATTTCCATTCCCTCAGATTCGAGAATAACCCCCCTGATATAGCGGATGACATCGGGAATCGTGGCAACTAACTTCATGCGTAGGGTCTGAGCTAGTGACATATGTATATAAATGTGACATTGTAAGCTACTAATATGAATGTGTTCACTTCAAGCTCTAAACTGTCACAGCATAAATACATAATATATCAAATTATTTTTTTCGTGACATTAATGCAAAAGCTGTACTAATTTGAGATTGTGAATCTTAGTGAAGAACATTGTGAAAGGAACCATGAAGACACTAATGCCAATATTAGTAATAAAATTAGTGAAAATAGGGTAGGACTGGACTTTTCAAAAAGTACGGATTGGTTTGATAATTTAAAAAAAACATTTTGCAATCCATAGTCTAAAAGTTCAAAGAGACTTCACATCAGCTTATCATTCAATCGTTCAATAGAACACATTTATTGCATTTATTGTATACTTGTAATTTATTTCGACATTAGCCCTTTTTTCCAACCTGGTTAGAATTGGGGATTAAACTGCCTAAGTTTAGAGTGGTACCTTGCATTGCTTTCTGCGTTCAACGTTGATCGTATACTGCACTCACCATATTTAATTTGTACTATTTTGTAGGGTCATGTGTTGGCTAGCTTTCATGTTGCTGCCCCTCCCTCCCCCCTCCCCTTCCTCCCCCAATAATTGAATTTTAAAATTTTTCCGATGCCAAGTTTTGTAGGCGTTTGTACCAAACATTAAAAATTTTGTACGTGGCTTGTTTAGCAGATATAATCAATTTTAGAGGGTAGGAACATACCAGCCTCCTCCACCCCCCACATCGGAATTTGCAAGTTTCGTCTATGCTATTTTTGCTGGATACTAGGACATATTGGAATCAGAGTCAACGAAGAAGCTGATTTATTAGCAAGGAAGGATGCCACAACTCCATTTGTGGGACCGGAACCGTTCTGTGGTATAGGGATGAGCACCTACAAAAAAGAATTTAAAGACAGAGAAGAGAGGCTCAGGTCATCACTGCAACTCTCTCGGTGTAGTTTGGTTGTAGTTTCGTACCACAAACCAACAACACAGTACAAGACTAGTACAATACGATTAGATTAGATGTGAGATGTATAGGCAATGCTGCCTCTCTTCACTGCGACCTGTCAGGTCTATTGTGAGTATCCTTAATCCTTTAGTCCCAATTGATTTCCAAAATTCTGATTTAATTTTGAAGGATTTTTTTTTGAGAACTATAGAGTTCAGTACAATACGATAGCATGGGAAATATCGGTGGGTTGGTATGTCCCTAAAATTCGGATATACGGGGCGGCAACTGAGGGGGGAAAGGGGTGGTCACATGTAGCTTAATGTCTACTGCTTCAGTATTTTGTTTAGTCTGAATATCTGCCAGAAAAATAATTTTATTACATGTTTCTTCTTACAATAGTTAGTCCATGTTTATAAACATTTTTATTAGAACTCAATTGCAATTGAAATTAGATTTATGGGGGAATTTCTAAGTAGTATAATAACATATGACTGACGGAAATTAACAAAAGAAATATTAGGACAAACTAGCGAAATTCCTAGTGTGCGTTTACAACACCGCCGGCGGATATTTAGCCACACCGTAAAAAAAGCAGAAAAAAAATTAATGTACTGCTTTAAATAATAGTTTTTTTTAAAAGGATTTTGCTCTTGGGTTTCCTGTAACATTAACATACAGTGATGAATGATTTCCATTCTTTTTTTGATGTTCCAATTTTTTAAAAATACTTTATATTATCGCAGGTTTTAAACTCGTTAAAGGAATGATTAATTTATTTGGAATAATAAACACAGGAAGTACGGAAAAAGAGAGCTTGTCCAGATGCTGAGGTCATCACCACAGATGATATATACAAACATTTAAAAGAAATAAATGAAGAATCTCAAACCACATGCAGTCAAGAGAGGAAGGAGAAGTTCTAAACATTTCAACCAACATGAGTCGCTAACAAGACAACTGACTCTTTCTGGCATGCATTTATTCTTTTTAGGATTCTTGAGAAACCTGTCTAGACTTCTAGTTTCTTGGGTTTCTCGTAGCTCGTTCTTGGGGCTCCTGAATAGTGATGGATCATATGGAAAAGAAGCAGATTTATTATTAGTTCATTATTTTTCATCTTAAAAGAATCCGATAATATCCGATTAAACATTTCCGCTGCACCCTGTATACAATGAGAATAAAATTAACTACAAGGTAAACGTTGTAATCGCGTTCCAATTGATTAGTTTACACATTTTTTTCTCCAATTACGTTTATTTTTAACGGTTAATGTTAGATACGGCCCTGCTTTCACATCCTGCATTCTATAATTGGTACTCGAGCGTAATTCTCATTGTACATTCCATTAACGTTAACGATATAGACACCATACAGGAGGTGTACCGGTATTATATCCACTGCACAATCTCAGTAATATGCCGTATTGTATACACATGCGGATTCCACAGTTAATTATAATTTGTGTGAGAGAAATTTTATACCAAACCCCAGACATGAGATACTAGCAGTTAGCAGACACATTTGATACGATCCATATGCCTTGTACTACACACACACAATTGCCGGAGATGAAACGCAATTTAGTTTTTTCCGTGTAGAACGTGTCGTTGTAAGTCTATACCGGGAGAATAGAATGCTGTACGCCTCTCACAATCTCTGACGCCATTGTTCGCAGTAGTAGTAGCAAGTTTTGTGAACTGTGTACACGGCCTGCATTGCATAAAGGGAGACAAAACTTAAGTTTGTGTTGCGTGGCGAAATCTATTTCTGAAACGAAGCTACAGCATATGATGTTATATTACGAATAGCTGAATCGGTTCTATTCTTAGGAGCCGTGCTAGTAAAGGAATCGCGATTGCGATTTGTTCTATTCGTTTTTGTTTTAGTAGCGTTCCAAAAAGCGAAACTAGTCCGGTATAACGCTTGAACTCGGTGTGCTACTACGGCAGCGTATATCAAAGAAAACGTAAGTAAAGAATCTGTCTTTTAAGTCTCTTTTTTACACGTTCGTTTATAATTATACGGCGACTAATGTCGGTCGTTAGTTTTCACCGGTGTGGGAATACAATTGACGGTAATGCCAAAAAAACAATTGCGTCACGCCTCGTTCAACTGCTTTTGGACGGCGTTCAAATGTAGAATTTCAAAATAATGTCTTTTTCCGTTAAAATGTTTTAGATAAATTGAAAGTACAATTAATCTTGTTAAGATAAATTTATATTTCGATCAATTGCAATTTTTATGCTAAAAATATTTCTGGTGGGATTCCTTAGATAATTATAGATGATTATCATTTCCTTTGTTTTATAATCGTAGAATTTAGGGAAATAATAATAATCTGCTCTGATAATGGTTTGTGTTTCGATAAATTAAGCGTGTTTATGTTGCCGTAACAGCTGACATTTTTTTAAAGTACAAATTAACTTCTTAATTCATAGTTTTGTCTCAAATAAAGCCAATTAATGATTAGTCATACTATTCTCCTCGTAAAACTTTAATTATTGTATTGTTTAAATATAAAAATAAATAAAAGTTACGATGCGGTTAGAATAAAACTTAAAACTTGCTGGTTATAAAGTTGAATTTTACGATTTTAGTTTTATATCCTTCAATTGCTGGTGGATTGACGCTAGGAATCTTATGACCTATTCAGAGGGAGAGGGTGAATTTTATTTAAGGGTTTCACTTTATGCAGAGCATTCCAATGAAAACGATCCACCTTAAATAAGTCGAAAACGTCAAGAAAAAACGCCAGGACACGTCAATTTTTGTTTGAAGGGGAAAACTTTTTCATCGATAGAGGCAAGATCATGTTTTGCCCCCCTCCCCTACGCCCCTCGAGTACCGAACATTTTCAAATTTCAAATGGCACTACATCATATTATTACATTTTTCGATTCTACATATTATTTGTAACAACTTTCATGTAGGACAGCCTATACCACTATACTTAACACCTTAGAAGATATAGTCTAAAGTTTCAAGAGCTATTTTTTATTTCATTCGTCAAAAATCTAGGCTGTATAAAGAAAAATGGCAAAAAAACTACATGTTGAATTTTTTTTACACAGGAATCGATACTGGGGGGCATAGACGGCAGAGGGAGGGAGGGGGGAAGGCAAAACATCATTTTGCCTTATTGATGAAAAAGTTTCCCCCTTCAAACCAAAATTGAAATGTTACGGCGTTTTTTCATATTTCTTCACGTTTTCGACTTATTTAAGGTGGATCATTTTCATTGGAACGCTCTGTATAAAGCGCTTCGAGGCGAATTTTGAGACCAAGTTTGCATAAATGTTTTCCAAATACAACAGTGCTCCTTCGCTACGTTCATGCAAGCTACATAAAGAGCCAAAGAGAAGCATTTTATTTTTGTAGTTTAAACTGCTCATTGGACTCTCGAAAAGCCTTTATATGTAGAAATAAATTTATAGCGTTTGCTAATAAAGAATTGAGATTTTGACAAAATTTGTTGTAGTGGAGAATGATGTATCTTGAGCTCTGAGTGGCTTGGCACCCATCTCAGTATAATGTTTTTAGGTTTCCTATGATAATCAAGTACCACCTCGGCATTAAACCTGACAGTCTGCACTGCTGTAAAGGCGACCTGGCTGACAAATAGAATTTGTACCGATTTATTTATCTACTGGCAGTTTAAAATGCTTTTTATACGCAGGTCTGGATTGCAATTATTTCGGTCTGGAAGATGGAGGTCTTGGCCATCAAATTTCAATTCCTAAGCTGTCCGGTGTTTTAGAAGCATTTGCTGCTGAAGATGTCTGCGTTGTATCCCTCACTCAAACTGGTGCCCCCTATCTCCTTATTATTTGGTTTTGCAAATTGATATGCTAAGCAATGAACTTCATAAAGCTATGATAAGATTACTATATTGTATAAATAAAGTCAGTAGTCGTTGGTGTAGTGGTGCAACACTGTTCATGGAATAGTATTCTCGCCTACTTTAAAAACGAAGTTATTATTAAAAATCATCTCTTTAACTGTAAGTTTAATCTTCAGCTTCGTAACAGATCTTCCAGAATTACTAAATTATCACATGTTTTCTTTTCTAAGAAATCCATAACTTATAAGTTGTTAGCGTGACTAAAGCCTCAAGATTTTACCTTTTTGTTTTAGCAAATTACCTGTCTTCATCATGACATCTTCCGAATTAACAGTATCAACTAAAACTTATTTTTATTAGTTAACTTCTTAAACTCCAAAGTAGAAGGTAATAGTTTTTTTTGTTTTAAAAAAAGCATTGTGTTTTGCCAATCATGACAATACAATACAACAACTGCCTCCTCTCCGAAATTATTTCGTGTACTGACAAGAAAGAGTAAAAAAAAACTAGTAGAAAAAAATTTAAGGTTAAGTCTTAGGCATTAAAATTACTAGTTTCTTGCTTTTTAAAAATGATAAATATCTTTCTCAACGTAGTATCAACTCTTTTTGTAGTTAAAAAAAAATCTTACATCAATATTTCAAAAAATTTTACTATTGTCGTGTACGGAGAAAATTTTCAGCCACCCCCCACCTGCCGCTCAAATAAAAAAAAAATTGGAAATAATTTTTATGTTAAAAGTTTTATTTAGGAATTGGGGTCAAGTAATTCGTGAAATGGTACTACTTTGGTTATTCTAATGTGTTAGAGTGGTAGAATAATAATTTATTTGACAGGAGGAGTGGTTGCACCAAAATCCCTGCTTTAGGAAAATTTTTCGATTGAAAGTTTAAGACACTGTATGATCATTGTTTAAGTCTTTGACAGCAAGGTGTTAGGTTATGTCATGATTAACGTTTTTTTTTACCGTTCAGTCAACTAACTACCTACTATCAAGTTTTGACAATTGAACTGTTAAAACACTTGACAGTTATCAGAGGCGATTCGTTTGCGATGCTCTTTTCCAGTTCCTATATTAGTCGATTTTTTATTACCATTTCTAAAAGTCTGCTTAGAGTGGATAGGAGACATAGCAGTCTATCACAGCTATTCAAATCGGAGGTCATCTCTCCGACTCTTGCTATCTTCCAGTTTACCGAAAATTCTTGATGTTCTAACACCTTGTTCATAATGCTAATCAAGCGCACACTTTACTTTTGTTAATTGCATCAGGTGGGATCTTGTCAGGCCGGATGCCTTTTTCCTTTTTATTGCCATGGTTGCATTTCTTAGTTTTTACGTTTTGACCAAGCTACAATCCGTATTCTTGCTTCGACACTAGGCTCATATGGTTTTAAAAACCTTACTTTTTTAAGGATGACTACAACTGTTTTTTTGTGCTTTCTTAGCTCCCGTTTTCCAGTTCAGTACATCGTTTTCATAACTTGCAACAAGTTTGGTCTCCCCTATTTGTGCTCTTAATAATTCCAACAAGATTAATTATGACAATTAATTGATTATCCTCCACCATCAAAATATTTGTGAGAATTAAGGATGTCTACAATTTATTGCAGGTTTGACAAAGATGGCAGAAGATTCAAAATGTGAAATTTGCCAGAAACCAGCTCCACAAAAATGCTCAGGATGCCACACAGTTCACTATTGCAGCAAAGAGCATCAGAAGGTAGCTTGGAAAAGCCACAGAAAAGTTTGTAAACCGTTTATGGTAAGATATTTTACCTCAAAATATTATAATCCAGATTTTGATTTGAATCCAAATTTTAGATTTGCGAAGATGAATTCTTAGGTCGCTATTTAGTAGCAACCAAACCTTTAAAACCAGGCGATGTTGTCATTAAAGAGGATCCATTAATCTGGGGTCCATCCCAGATAACGGTACCGGTTTGTTTAGGTTGTGGTGTAGCTTTATCGAATAAAACAGCACGACCCTGTCAAAAATGCGGCTGGCCGATGTGTAGTGAGATATGTCAAAATTCGCCCAGTCATATACCCGAATGTTCTTACACTACCAACAGAGGAGATAAGGTACAACCTTGTTCTCTTAAGCAATATCCATAATTGTATTGGGATTTAAGGTATCGATAAAAAATTTCAACATTCCCCATCCAAGCTATCAGTGCATTACAGTTTTGAGGTGTTTATATCAGAAGCAGTTTTTATCGAACGTTTGGAATAAGATTCAATTATTAGAATCTCATTGCAAAGAAAGGAAATTGACGTCATCGTATCAACAAGATAAAAGACAAATCGTTGAATTCATTAAGAGGTTCTTCAAAATCGATACTTTCAGCGAAGAAGAGATTTTGAAGGTTTGCGGAATTGTTATGGTAAGTCAAGCTTGTTTCGAAATAATTTCTTTGGCTCAAATGGAGTAGTTTAGATCAACGCACATGAAGTACCTTTGAATGAACCTCCACATATCGCCATCTATGAAACGACTTCGATGCTGGAACATAGTTGTAGAGCAAATTGCGCTAAAAGCTTCACGTCTAAAGGTGGTGTCCTCGTAAGTGCTGGTACCCATATCGAAAAAGGTGAACATTTGAGTATCTGTTATACTGATCCTCTATGGGGTACCCCGAATCGTCGACACCATTTATGGGAGACTAAATTCTTCTGGTGCAATTGTTCGAGATGCTCGGATTCAACTGAGTTTGGTACCTATTTCAGCGCAGTTAGATGCCAGGAAAAGTTAGTATTTTTAATTAATTTAATTTGGAAATATTGAGTAAATTTAAGTAAATTTAAAGTTGTACTTAAGAATTTTTGATTACCGAATGTTAAATTTTTTTGTAGAGGAATGTTATTGATTACTAATTTTTTTAGGTTATATTACTTCCATTTATATTTGCCGTAAATCGAGAAGGCAGAGATAATGTAAGACCCCAAGAACAGTATCTACTTGAGAATTTTCTGTTTTTATTTTTAGCTATTGTGTCGCACTAATTTCACTATTTTTATCGAATTAATATTCTTTTATAATTTTGTTTTATTTTGACATTTGCCATGACACTTCTTTAAAACTATTGATGTTTATTTTATGTAGACAATATCATCATAATTACCAAAAATGTGGTAACACTATTATTTACTCTTATTATAATTTGTTTTGTTTTGATGTTTTTATCTCATCGAAACATTTCAAATTCTAACGAGACAATTTTGAATTTCCAGAGACTGTAAAGGTTACCTCCTACCGAAAAGCTTTCAAGAGGATTCAGATTTAAACGCTAGATGGTATTGCGATGTTTGTCCGTCTAGTACTTCATCGATTATCGTACATGAGACTTTGGATAATATCGGGAGACAACTGAATTCGATGCCTAAAGGCATTCTTAATGTCTGTAGAGTTTTCTTGAGAGAAAATGAGAAATATTTGTCACCTAATCATTATTATTTCACCGATGTTAAATTCGCTTTATGCCAATTAATTGGACAGGATTCTGGTCTGCAAACTGTAAGCGATGAAGAAGTTGAATTCAAAGCAAAATTATGCAGGCAGTTAATTGATATGATGAAGATATTAATACCGGGTAAGAAGTGATATTTATTTGTTGTTGTTAATTGGTAATAATGTGAAATTGTAGCCGAACCCAGGGTGTTAGGAATATTGTTGTTTGAATTACATGCTGCAATTTCTGAGATTGGACGGAGGAAAGTCGAGGCTGGATTAGGTGGACCTGATGATTTGCAAGATGCGTTGATGGTAAGTGTTTCTAAGTCCCTTTAGATGTGCTTGGAGAAACATAATTCTTTTGTAATGTAGTCTTCAGGCTTTCACGGCCGCACGGGCGCTCTTCGGTTCTCGATTTCACTTCTGAAGAAGATCACGACAAGATGATATGTTTGGAGAAAGAACCGAAGAGCATAATTTCATAGTCATTCAGGCTTTCATCAATTCTTTTGTCCCCAAATTGAAGTAGAAGTTTGATTTTTATTAACAAGATCTAGTCCAAACTACTTGATCCAAGAAATCTTCTCCTTTAGAAGATAATATTTGTAAGAGCCCGAAACTTGATAAACCAACTACCATAACATTATTTCCTTTTTCTGAACACTAGCAAGTCGTTTCTTCTGAAGCTCTTCTTCAGTTTCTTTGAAATCAGGAGAGCTTTATCAATGTGATAACAAGGACTGTGGGCTCGTGGAGATAAATAAAAAATCAGTAATACCAACAACAGCACAACGTTTAATTTATTCGAGAGCTCATGGGTTCTCATCATCAATGATGAGGGCCAATCAGCTCTCGAAACACGTGTTCTGAGTTAATGCATTAAAGAGCTCTTGGGCTTCTCAATAATAGCATTTTTCTGTATTGGAAATTAAAGAAAATCTTGGGAATCAATTTCTTTCGATAGTAAAAGGTTAAGACAAGAATTGCTCTCTAAAAAATACCTCTAGATTCAGTTTATTTACACCGATATCGGGGGTACTGCAGGGAAGTAACTTGTGACCGTTATTTTTCTCAATACTCGTATATACATAAGTACCTGTATGATTGATTTGTGCAGTGCAGATAGAAAGAAAAATAGTTAAAATGTCATACCTATAGCATAAACAAGCATAACTTTAATCTAACATTGCTGTTTTATAATTTTAAGATTACCTTCTAGCATTTTTTGAAGTCGTACTTAAATGTTTTCCTTCATTTTGTACCAATTAAAATATTACTGAAACAAATGAAGCGTGCCATCCTGCAATTATTTCTTCAAATTACTTTTACTTAAGCCTGAAACACTGAAAAAAAAGTGAAATAATAACGTGATATAGTCGTAGGTGTTTTATTCTTGTAATATTGTTACACAACTTCGCTACATTTAACCGGATTCACCTGCCTTCTACGAATAATATATTATATAAACGACTATTAAATCAAAATGGCGGGTAAAAGTTTTCCAAGTGTCCTGATCTGTGTCTCCCACATTAAATTTTCAATACCCTGTCAACTATGTTACGTTCCGAGCGTCGAGCTATTGAGTCGTTTCGATTGAATTATTTATTTGGGAAACCGGTATATTAATTGTTGTGCAATATCTACACTTTAATAAATGATTAGATGTGTTTAAAATGCCTCTTGTTTTTGTAATATAGATGATTTTGTATGTGACAATCTATACATTTTTTTTTATTTTAGGAATCCAAGAAGATATTGAAGGAAGTTGTAGAGTTACTGAAACATGAACCACCAGAGCTGCCAGAGGGGAAAATTCTCATTCAAGCGAAGAGTAATTTAGCTGAAATTGATGTTATTATGAGAACTGTTCATATGAAAGTTGGAGATGTAATTTAATGTTATTCATTTCATTTGTATATAATAAATATTTATTTGAAATAAAGTTTGTATTGTAGTTTGTTTGGATACTATAATTTTACGAGAAATAAAAGTATCTTTTATAGATAATAATTTTGCTAAAACTTCTAGATAGACGTTTATATATATATATAAACATGAATTAATAGGTGTTATATTGACAATATGACAAAGAATACAGAAGAAGAAGTATCGCTTTCTAAACTTTCAAAAGGTATTTAGGTATTGCCTTCTACTAGGCACTAGTGTCAAACTATCAAAAAATTGCAAGAATCCATGTATTGTATAATATTTGAGAAGCCCTTTTACAAAAGCATACAAACAAGACTATGTTTGTCTGTTATAAAATATAAAATTTGAGGAAGAGGATATAATTGCGTAAAAAGAAAATTAAAGGCTGAGTAATAGATTAAGCCCCGCGTTGGGCTACCTAATTCAGAATAAAAATGTAGCCTAGTATCATCATGAAGTAATATCAAACAAGATGGAGCAAATGTAATTCCGTAGGCTTTCACGGCCGTCGTCACTTGTAATAGAATCTTCTTCCGGGTTTCGCTATGTAGTCGCAATTTCAATCGACGTTTCGACGTTTTATCAGTCTGATAGCAGATTCTGAAGCAGCTGGCAGCATGGACAGCGAAACGTCGATTGGAATAGCGACCACAAGGCGAAATCCGGAAGAAGATTTTATTACAAGATGGAGCAAAGTTCGTTCTTCAATAAATACAACACTTCCTGAACTGAGCTCATGAGCCCATCATCTACAATTTAACCAGCAGATTCATAGCTCTCAATCTTTGTCCAAGAAAAAGAGTTTACTGCAAAAAATTCATCCTTCGTCTATAGAGTCTTCATCGTCAGCCTTAACATATAAAATACTATGCTTCTCCTGCAAATCTCAGGTTTGCTTTCAAAAATTTCAATATTTTTTCTGCCTTTTAAGAAAGAGTCCAAATATTGTTAAGTTAAAGGTATGCAGTTTATGAAATTTATGTGGTGATTCCTTTTTCGGGTGCTAATTCAAGAGCTTCTGCTTAGTTTTTCTACTGAGGCCACTTGATGGGGGACATAAAGTGGTGCACCCTCTAATGATTAGTCGTGCACAAATCAATATTCGCTTTTTAAGCCAGTCAGCTTTACTACGAGGGTGGTCGCAGAATTACCCAACCTAACACGAAAACACAAACATTTTGAACATGGTTTTCTTCAATTTTTCATATCCTGTTTATAGTGAGCACAATTCTACTTAACGAAATTGCCAGCAGCCGCAGGCTCTATCTCTTCATAGTTGGAAAATCTCTTATCACCGAGATATTTTTTCAAGTTTGTCTCTTTAATTTTGGCCATCAGGGGATAACCAATGTGTGAACTGGTGTATAGTCATCAGTTTGCAAATGAAAATTATTTTCAAGCGCTTCCCAAAAAATTGAAGCCATAATCTTCTCAGCAGATGGAGTTGTTTTCGCCTTATTTGGAGCTGATTTTCTCCTTTTGGTCCATTGTTTTGAGTGTTCTTGAACAACTGCTCTTTTTGAAATGTCGATGATCATCCAATACCAATTTGTTTCGTCGTTTTTGGAACTGTCAACTCATTTGGTCGACCACTGCGATTGTAATCTTGGCAATTCCTACGGTCTCGTTTAAATTCTGCCATCCTATACTTTACTGTTGTAAACGAAGAAACAGGCTCCTGCAGACTAGAATTTAGCATGATTTTGATATTCTTTGGTCTTAAACCTGACCAAAGAAATTGTTGTATCACATGAACATGATCAAATTTTTCCATGTTTACAAATTCATTGTCATAGCCATCATAACCAACGTAGAGTCTTCAAACTTGACTGATACTATCTAGGACCCTCTTGCAAGTTGTCTTTTATAATGTTAATTGGTTACTGACGACAATTTTGTTTCATCTAGCTTGTACATTGCATGAGAAAAGGGGGAGCCAACTCTTTTCTGGTTCTCCTCTGTATTATCAAAAAATACCTCTACCTGAGTGTAAAAGAATCTTCTTAAAACTGATCTTCAAAGATTATTATGATATATATTACGATTTCTGGATTTCCAATTGAGAATAGACCATTCAATGCATCAAACTAGGTGTTACAGAAATGATCTCTATGTTGGAACTGTATTAAACCACAAATTTAAAAGCAGTCTCAAAGATGTCCAAGAAATCCAATAGGTATTTAGAGACCATTGTAAAGATTAAAACATTTCATCAGCATTGCTGTCAATAATGATAACATTTTTTTGTCACCACCAGAAATAATTCCTTCAAATTTGCTTAAGTGATTCATACAATATTTATTTTACAGCTTTTACCTATGACATTCTACAAGACAATGCCAAAAAATGGATCATTCCAGGAAAATGGATCCTACAAACGATACTAGTTTGGCCAGATTCAAACAATGCTTGGATAATCAGTGCAGATTGGTTAATTTTCATAAACATAATCATAATTGAGATATTACACGCATCTTTCGTTGTTATAAATAGATCAGATTTGGGTATAGCACTTGTAGCTCTAGCAACAGTTACTACAACATTTGAAGTAAGTCCTGTATTAATTATAATTAACGCAAAAAATTGAGGTTCTTTTAAACCTCTAAATTTTTTTTTAGGGTTTAGTTAGATTTTACATGATCGTCTTCAAAAAATACCAATTCAACGATATCCTCTGCAAAGTTTGGAAACAATTTTGGCCATTATCAATCTTACCACAAAAAGATATGAAGAATTTATCGAAGAAATGCTATATAACTGTAATGCTTGCTATTGGTTGTTATGGCCCAGCTGTTCTTTGTAATATGGTTATAACATTAACACCTTATCTTACCAGGGAACAGATTCTGAAGAGTACTTACCCTTTTCAGTGGAATTCCACTTACACATATGAAGTATTGTATGTTTGGCAGTATTTTACACAATGGTATCTATTAATTTTGGTGAACACTTTCGATTTGTTCGTTCTACCACTCATGATGATATGTATTGTCCAATTTATGATATTACAAGATGTCTTTCGAAATATATTTTCGGCGAAATCTAAACAGCAGAGGTTATTATTATTTGGAGAGACCATCTCAAATGAGGATATGGTTAAAAAATGTTTAGATCAACAAGTAATGCTAATAAAGTCAGTTTTGAAGTACCATTCTGTGGTTGGAAGACTAATTTTTAAAATTTTTAGAATTTGCGACCAGTTAGAAGACATATTCAATTTTGCATTGCTTCTACAATTTGTTAGTAGTATACTAGCTTTATGCTCATCTACTTTAATATTGGTTTGTATTAATGTTTTGTTGCAGAATAGACCATTAAAAATACATCCTTAGTTTACGCTCACCAATTACCGTGCAGATTAGTATATAGGAAAGAAATGATTTTCCAATAACTCTTTATCAGAAACAATATTTTGGCAAATTTTTAGAAAGTTTGCAGTCGTTTACTGATTAGCATATTTTTGGATTTCTGCCCAATCTAATTAAACAAAATCAAACGACCCTTCTTCTCAAAAATATGTTGTAAGGACTTCTGGTTTGACGGAACCTCATAAAGTTTTTTAACACATATGACTGGAATGTAGGTTTTAGGCTTTCACAAACTTCATTAATATTAAGTTATTAAATTTTATTTTGATGCGTCAATATTAAGCTTGCCAAATCAAGGACGATATTCTAGGTAGACGAGGCCAAATACAGAACTTATTTTGCTTAATTTTTTGGATTTTTTGGTCATTGTTTGGTTGGTACACCTTTGTTTGGATAAGTTAAAACAAAGAATGATGAAGGGGATGGAGCGTTGTTTGATTGGAAATATACAATTTTTCCGATCTACTCGATTTTTTTACCAAAATCTTATAATCGTTGAGGTTGGATTTGGTAAAAAAATTTCTGGAAAACTCTATTTCGAGTCCACCTCCTCCCCCATCCTCCTCACCACCTAATAATTTGATTGTTTTAACTTGCCCAATTAGATCTGTTTAGTTGGTTCTGTTTTATATTTTTCTGGATATTTAGGAATTCGTTTTCGGACACTTAGGACTTCCACCTTTTTTTAGTCGATCAGGTCTGTGAGGTTGGTTTGATATTAAATGTTTCTGGATGTTTTTTGTATTTGTCTTTGGAATTTTTATGAGTTTTATTGGAATATTTTGATCGGATTTTGATTTGTTGAGAATTTTTAAATTATTTTAGCACCTTTTAGGATTTGCCTTGGTTGAACTTGGCGAGAGTTGGTTAAAGTTTTTTTAAGACCATATTGTTTTGGTTGGATGTGTTTGGCCATTCATATTCTTTCATAGATTTGTTGTTTTATAGTTTTGTATGGGATGGGATCAAAAAATTACAGAGGTTGGCACTCAATTTGGTGACATTTATGCGCAGTTTCTTTGTGACGTAGTATTGTTTTGGATTCGAATAATTTTTTGAAGTTTTAGGTTTGGGTTGTAACGATGAAGATTGGGGTGGTGATGTCTTTTTAGATTATTAGATTTTTTCAGATTTTTTTATACTCTCGGGTTTTTTTCCGTAAATTTTTAAATTATTTCGATTCTGCAAGGTTGACACGAAAGCTGCATTCCCAAACTTGATTTTACCCCTTAATCTGAAGTTTTGATAATGAAATGCATCTACAATTCCAATTTTATTTTAGAAAGTCGATCCGAATCAATTCTTAAAAATGCTGACGTTCGCTATCGCTCACATGTTTCAACTATTTAATTATTGTTACGTTGGCAACGAATTAATCACACAGGTAATGCCCACTTGGGCAATTAAAAAAAAACTTTAAAATTAACTTGACATTTTAGAGCGGAAACATGGCTAACGCCATCTATAATTGTAATTGGGAACTTATTAATGATAAGAAATTTAAGATGACGTTGACGTTCATGATACAGAGATGTCAAAAACAGCAACGTTTGACAGCTGCCGGTATTGCAGATCTCGATTTTATCAGTTACATCAAGGTATAATAATTTGCAATATATTTGAATTGAATTTTATTCCCTTTTATGTTTCTTGCAGGTGCTAAGGTTGGCCTTTTCTTTTTATACGGTATTAGAATTCTTAATCGAGAATAAAACTGATACTATTTAGATTAATTTTAATATTGTGTCTTATAATATTATTATGCAAACATGTAATTAAAGATAATTACACTCTAGTTCTGTATTTTGGGAGGTTTAATTATAATTTCGGTGGGACAAATATCATAAAAAATTTATTAGTATTAATTAGAGAAAACACATTTTGTATATAAAACAAGGAAAATATATGTATAGATTCTTATTTGTTAATCGAGAATGAATCGAATTAAAATTAGACGTCTCTCAACTGGTAATGTATCTTCTCTTATCTTTAGTATTGCCAGTTTATATATATTTATTTATATTAAAGAGTTTATTAGAGATATTTCACGAGATGGTGCCAAAAAATGCATCATCCCCGGTAAATGGCTCCTGCAAAGCTTATTGGTATGGCCTGATACAGATAGCAGATATGTAACAGTATTTAATTGGGTGTGTTTTATCAATTTGATAATTGTCGAGATTTTTCATGGATCTTACGTGATTGTGCATAGAGCTGATATTGGAAACGCTATAATTGCAGCTGCTACAGTCACTACCACCTTCGAAGTATGTAAGTCCAATTTTGTCGACTTCAATTAATATCTTGTCGAAATTATTTAGTGTTTGGTTAGATTCTACATCATCGTTTTCAAAAAACCAGTCGTTAATGATATATTATCGAAAATTTGGCGTGAATTTTGGCCTTTATCAGTGCTAAGTCCAAAAAAGGAGAAGATTCTAACCAGGAAATGTTACATTACTTTGGCTTTAACTGTAGGATGCTACGGGCCTGCGATTATTTGTAATACCATAATAACTTTATGGCCTTATCTAACTCATCACGGCTTAGTATTGAAGTCCGTTTACCCCTTTCAATGGAACCAGACTTATATCTATGAAACAGTTTATCTTTGGCAATATTTCACCGAATGGTACATTCTAATTCTAGTGAATACTTTCGATTTTTTCATGATACCGGTTGTAATGACCTGCGCAGTCCAATTTGCTGTCTTGCAGAATGTTTTTAAGAACATTTTGTCGGAAAAATCGAAAGAACAAAGATCGATACTGTTTGGGGCTGATATTTCTGATAGGGAAATGGTTTTAAAGTGCTTGAATCAGCAACGAATGCTTTTAAGGTGATATATTTTAAAGAGAGGAGTGTAATTTTGACTGGATTTGGAATTAATTTTTTTTTAGGATTTGCGTGCAACTCGAAGAGGTTTTCAGATTCGCAATTTTGTTCCAATTCGTTAATAGTACAGCTGCTTTATGTTCTTCAACTGTAGTTTTGGTATGTAATCATTTTTCCAACACCCCCTTTGAGATTTTCAATTAAATATTTTAAAATTTTAGCAAGTTGATTCGTCACAGTTCATGGAAATGTTAACGTTTGCAATAGCACATATGTTCCAATTATTTTATTATTGCTTCGTTGGTAACGAATTGACGGTGCAAGTACTAATTAATACTGGAGAAAATAGAGTATTGGGTTATAATAATTGTTTAAATTGTAGAGTGGTAATATGGCTATTGCCATCTATGATTGTAATTGGCAACTTTCGGAAGATTTAGAATTTAAGAAAGGATTAATTTTGATGCTGCAAAGAAGTCAGAGGGCTCAAACAATGACGGCAGCCGGAATAATTGATTTAAATTTCGAAAGTTATATTTCAGTAAGTTTAATATTAAACGATAAATTTTTTGTTGTACAATTTTGATTTTTTTTTAGGTGTTAAGGGTGTCCTTTTCATTTTATACGCTTTTAACTAATTTAATAGTTAAAAAGTATCACAAATTATAATGGAAATATTATCTATAGTAGAATATTATTGATTTGTTAAGAACTTTGTTCAAGTTTAATTAAATAGTTTTAGAATTAAATCTATTATTAAAATCCTCGTTAATACCACTATATAACCAGGAAAAGCTTTTAATTATATTTTAGTTAGAATATTTGACTGGTTTCAATATTAAGGGTTTATAAAACAAAATTATGTTAAAAGAGAAAAAGATCAGAAAATTATCATTAGGTCCCATTTCACTTCGAATTGCTTCATATCCAAATTTATTATAACAGGATAATTTTAGGATTCAATAAGGATGTTTATAAAGATTGTGTTAAAAGGAGTTTGTTACCTGGAAAGGTTCTTCTTCAAGGTGTTTGTTGTTGGCCTGATAATGAAGATTGGTACATGAGATTTATAGGATGGTTCATCTTCTGGAATTTAATTTTTATTGAAATTTTTCATACAGCTTACGCCCTGAAGAATTTTAAGAATATTGGTGATGCTGTGACTGTGGGAGCTACTGTGACAACGACGATGGAGGTATAATGCTTTTATGTATTTCCAATTTGAACAAAGTTGGTTAAGCTTTCATGGAATTTTTGGGTATTTTAGTTTACCAAGACTATCTTTGGATTCAGGATAAGATAGATTGTGATTAGGTGTCGACAAATTCTTCATTGCGATCTATAAGATCTATTGTGAGTACCCTTAATCTTTTAGTCGCAATTGATCTCCAGACTTCTGAAGAAGTCTAGGATGTTTTTGGGGACTATAGTTGTTCGAGGTAATAAAGCCCTGAAGGTGCTAAGGTCTCGTCCGTTGAGCTCCAGCAGATCGCTGAAACAGTAATAAACTTTTTTGATTGTCTTAGTTTTGGGGTGGGCTAACACGCCAAAACTACGAGGTTTTTTGTTCACACTCCCACTGTTGGAGATGAGTTCTTATATGCCTTTTGGTGAAACCATGAAATGGTTCTGATCCAATAAATCGGAACGTCGTGCCATTCTTTGCAAGACCATCGGCAGTTTCGTTGTCCTCACACCTCTAATGACCTGATACCCACATCAGTGTGGTTGACTTTAAGCCAGAGCATTGAGGTTGAGCCTATGATAGCTATCAGTTGTAGAAGGTTATTATTTTGCCTACAAATCATAGAACCTGTGCCAATTTTATTTTCAAGACCAGTAGAGAGAAACATACTTTCGTCTATCTGGTTGCGAATTAATTTGCCTACAGACGTTGGGCCACCATCTTTTTACTTAATCCTAGAGAGTCTTGTCGATAGGCTTGAAGAGGGTGAGACAGCAATTATTGTATTTGGTTGTTCAATGTTTTTCCTCAAATTTCAGATTTGAAGAATAGTACATTTCCGATTCTTCTCCAATCCCATTCCGGAGATAATTTCTAGCCTTTGACACGATTCTGTCTTATTGTTGATATGGAATTGAAGACATTAGACGTTTTGCAAGTGCAATTACTGAAGAAATGATGTGAATGGAATAAAATTGTTGAGGCCATAGACAGCTTAATTGAAAGGCTATTCCATATTTTGAAGAAGGAGCTGAGCTTGAAAAAGCTATCTATAAGATGGAATGGGATTTGGGTGACCTTGAACTGCAACCTTAAACGTACTGAGCTTTGTTGTTCATCGTTGAAACAGATAAGGTGGTCAAAATCGCCCAAAAACGTTCTGGCATCAGCGTTTTTGGGATCCAAAAGGCAGTAGGAATTGTTACAGTCACTAAGAATGTCCTTTTTTGACTTTTAAACATTTTCATACTTCAAAAAACTGCTACGCTGTAAGCGATTTTGATCAAAAGAAGATTGAAGAAGGAAACCGTAAGAAACTTTTGTGTGGAGCCCACTATCTACATTTTTCGATGAGTGTTTCTTGTAGTTCTTGGTTCTTTCCACGTCATATTTTCGTTGTTCCAAAACAATTTCCCTTTATCAGCAAGGTATTGGTTCATCAAAAGATTATCATCAGCATTCATTTCTAGGATGCCACATCTTTGTAGTTCTTTGGCAGAAATCTTTTTTTCTGAAAATTCCATAGTACAAATTTGTTATAATAGATTTAAGTTTGCAATTATAAAATTTGATTAATATTTCATTTAAAACAGGGGTTGGTTCGCTTATACATCATGCTAACCAAAAAGGAGGTTTTAAACGACATCCTGGTAAAGATTTGGAAACAATTTTGGCCGGCAGACACTTTAGAACCGAAGAAGCAGAAACTGCTCAAACGAAGAGCCCAGATTGCAGTTTTATTAACCTCATTCTTCTTATTATGTTCTTGCGTGAGCAACTCGCAAATAGTCGGATTACCATACTTGAGAAGTCACGACATGTTACTCAAATCAGCGTTTCCTTTCGATTGGAACAAACTATACGTTTATGAAATCCTATACATCTATCAATATTTCCTAGATTGGTACATCCTATTCATAATAAACGCGTTTGATTTTTTCTTCATATCATTGGTCGCGACTTGTTTCCTTCAATTGGTTATAATTCAAGACGTTTTAAGGAAGATTTTGAGGGGTGAATCTAAACGGCATAGAGTGAAGATTTTCGGCCGAATTGGTGAGAGAATCAGTGAGAAAGGAATGTTATTTTATTGTATTGAGCAACATAAATTATTGATTAGGTAATGTAATCTAATTTAATATTGATTGGAGATTTTTTTTTGATAAATCATTTTAGTATTTGCACCGAGTTAGAAAACTCGTTTAATATAGCTATTATGATACAATTTTTTGTGAGTACTTGCGGAATTTGCGCCTCAGTATTAATGTTGGTAAGATAATATTGGAATTATTACCAAATAATAATTTCTAAATAATAATTTTCAGAAAGTTGATTATAGCCAATTTGTAAAGATGCTAACTTTTGCAGCTGGACACACCGCTCAATTATTTTATTATTGTTACGTTGGCCATGAATTAATATTTGAGGTTAGAATCGTGTTACAAATTTAATATTACATAACCACAGAAGAAATTGTTTCAGAGCGGTTATTTAAGTGTCGCCATCTATGAGTGCGATTGGCATATTTCGTACGATAAAAATTTTAATCAAGCTTTGATTTTGATGATGCAAAGAGGGCAGAAAGTGCAATGTTTGACAGCTGCTGGTGTTACCGAATTAAATTTTGTTAGCTTTATAAAGGTTTGTTTCCAAACAACAAAGGAGGTACATTTAATTTATTTTGATCTTTCTGTTTTAGATCATGAGGTTGTCGTTTTCGTTTTATACATTGTTGAATAATTTATTAATGAAAAACGCAAATCAATAATGTGATTCTTTTATTTTAATAGAAATAAAATGTAATAGTTGAGCAATTTTTTTAGCATTTTTTAAACTAAAATAAACATACCTAGCAAAGGTTTTTTTTTCATAAATATATAATGTGATATGTTTGATTACCAATTCACAATTTAATCCTCATTCTGTGGGCGTTACTATTATTCCTCAAAGGAAATAATAAAACAGTTTATTCCAGTATAAAAGCAATCACAACAAGAAATGTATACAAAGTTGTTCAGGCATAATGCAGGACCATCCAGGACATCAAATAAGAAGATTATCAAGTGGTATTATTTATATTCAATCCAAGTTTAATAAAAAAAAAAAAAAAACAAGTTTTAGACTTTATTAACGACATATCTAAAGATGGAGCTAAGAAATCGATGATTCCAGGTAAATGGCTGCTACAGAGTTTGATTGTGTGGCCTGATACTGACAGCAAATATGTCACCATATTTAATTGGATTTGTTACATTAATTTAATCCTTATGGAATTATTTCATGCAGCTTACGTTGTAATACATAGAAACGAGTATGGTAACGCTATATCAGCTGCTGCAACAGTTACGACTACCTTTGAAGTATTATAGCTCAATTAGAAAATTTTGATTAAGTTAAAAATTGGTTAAATTAATTCTAGTGTTTGGTGAGATTCTACATCATTGTTTTTAAGAAGCCTATAATCAATGAAATCTTGTTCAATATCTGGAAAAATTTTTGGCCATTATCTGTAGTAAGTCCTAGAAACGCTCATCGTTTAACAAATAAATGCTACATTACTTTAGCTTTAACTTTTGGCTGTTACGGCCCTGCTTTAGTTTGCAACACAATCGTCACTTTAGGAGCTTATTTCACTAAAACAGGATTAGCATTCAGTTCAGAATTCCCCTTTCAATGGAATCAAACCTACGTTTACGAAACGATTTATTTTTGGCAATATGTCACAGCATGGTACATCCTTATTTTAGTAAACAGTTTCGATTTCTTCATGATACCCATGGTAATGATATGTGCAGTACAATTTGGAGTATTACAAAATGTATTTAAAAATATGTTATCTGACAAGTCAAAGCGTCAAAGGAAAATTTTGTATGGTGAAGTGATCTCTGATAGGAAGATGTTTTTACGTTGGCTAAATCAGCAACGGATGCTGATTAGGTAAGGATGTATCATCTAAAGTTTAATTAAAAGTTTCTTTAATGATATTTTAGAATTTGCCTGCAATTAGAGGAAGTCTTCAGATACGCAATTCTTTTCCAATATATCTGCAGTGCAGCAGCATTATGCTCTTCAACTGTTATATTAGTAAGAGTACCTGTTGCTGTTGTCTTTTTAATTGTTACAACATTTTTTTTTCTCAGCAAGTTGATAAAAGACAATTTTGGAAAATGCTAACATTCGCTGTGGCTCATATGTTCCAATTATTTTATTACTGTTTTGTTGGTAATGAATTGACAGTTCAAGTAGGTATATAGTTTTTGCTTTCGTATGCAAGTTAAAATTATAATTTAGAGTGAGAATTTAGCCGATGCAGTCTATTCCTGCAACTGGTATATATCTGATGATATTAAATTCAAGAAAGAGTTAATCGTTGTATTGCAGCGTTGCCAAAAACCTTTGACGTTGACGGCTGCTGGTTTTATTGATTTAAATTTTGTTAACTACATTTCGGTAAGTTGAAGTAATTAGCTAAAAAGTTCTAACAGTAGAATGTTGTTTGCGGATTTCTTTTTAGGTATTACGAGTTTGTTTCTCCTTCTATACATTATTGACAAAGTTATTGGTTACGAAATTAAGCAAAACAGATTAATCCTCCATCCATATTCAAAAATGTATTCATTACTTTAGATGTGGGGTGATTGCTTAGAGAAATGGTTCAGAAGATCTCGTCCCTTCACTTTTATTTCCATATTAAGTTAGAAATCTTATAAAAAATGAAGTTAATTTACGTTTAGTAAAATGTCCTGCAATGAATAACCAATTGTAACAACTATGTATAAGCTTAAATTTTCTTATTGTTCGTCCTTTAGTATCTTTCCAACAAATACACTCTCTAAGGGCCTACTTTTCTTTTCTCAGGCTGAACGTTGAGGTCCTTAAGCCTTTTGATCTTTGATATGGCCCTTTAGGCCTTGAGTTGTTGATTTAACCATTTTTGTTTTGAGATACTTCTCTATTATTTTTTTGTTATAATCAAACAGAATTATCAAACTGATCTTGAAAATTTTGAAAATGATCAACTTACTGATTAAGAAATTTGGAATTTGGTACAAACATTCTGTTTACGTAAATGCTTAAATATAAAATTACAATCAAGAAAATGTTAGTTCATGGGCAGAATGGAATAGGAAAATAATTCTAGTTGGTTTGGACTATTGTAACATTGCCGTTCTAGTTGTCAGACTAGTTGGAGGCTTTTAATGAACCTTAGAATTAGACAAAATGTGTTCTACCGTCTTTAGATCTTTTTGACATAAACGGCAGATTTGATTTTCCAAGTTTATGCTTGGTTCCAATTTACTGTCAGAAACCCTTCCAGCAGTCCAAGGTGCCCTTTGCTGAAAGATAGCAACGACTGTGCTGTCTTAAGCGATATTCTGCCAGTAAAAGACCTTTCTGTTGACTTCCCATTTGTTAACTGCTTGTTTTAGGTGGCTCTTTTGCAGTCCACAATAGGGATAAGGTCAAATGAAAGTCATTTTCGCTGCTTCTTTGGCAAGTTTATCTGCCTTTTCGTTCTTCTTCTTGGCTGTTAATATAGAAATATGTTGGAGTGGAGTCCCATAGGCACTTTGGGATAGTGGTTAGGTCCATTGACCCGAATACCCGTCCCAACTCCTTCTATTCTAGAGCCGTCCGTGTACCAGGGTTCCTCTTTTGAGTTGAGGCTCACCAGAAGCCCACTTAGTACGGCTTTCGATAACCACTTCGTAGGGTTGATCTTGTCCTTTGCAATGTGAATTAAGTAGTTTATGTTGTGATCTTCAAGGATTTTAAGGTATCCTTTAATGTCCTCAGGTTTTAATCCTTTAAGTCTGTTGTGTTTAACCACCATACCAAAGCAGCATAGGTGATCTTATAATCTTCGGATCTTATAATTGCCGTACATGACCATAGGATTATTTTAGGCTTGAGACCCCAGGACTTACCGAGCAGTCTTCGACATACTAGCGATGCCTTTATGGCTTCTTCTGTAAGTAGTTGATATGAGGGTTTCACAACAGTTTGTTGTCCAACAGAACCCCCATGGTTTGGACTATATTGACGTTTAACTAGGTAGCTTAATGAGCTTGTCTTCTTCATATATTCCTCATAAATACCTATGATAAAAAGAAAGAAACGTCAAGACGTTCCCTAACAATTGCTTCCATTTACTTTTCTTGGCCATGGAATTTATTTTTCCATATTTTTATGTAGGTTCAATTTCAAAATCTTCTGTAGCACCAATATCAACAGATCATTAAAAATGTTGACCATCAAGATCAATTTAGGATTTCGTTAATTCACCGCTAAAAATTTGCTTAATTAGTACAGCAGATACTTCACTAAACGGCTCCAAAAAAACTGTTCTTTTTCGGTTGGAGAAGTGATAGTTATTGCATTATGTCGACTGATTATCTTTAAACAGGAAAAACCATTACAGAAGCATCATTACTTGACAAACTAAAGGCAGAAACTGATGAGAAACGGCCAGAAAAAAATTGTTTCACCAAGATAAGGCGCCGTCTCACAAAATCCAAAATCCACGAATTACGATTTCAATTGCTTAACCACCCTCCTTACTCACCAGATCTAGCCCCCAGCGACTTCGTTTTGTTCCCTAATCCGAAAATTGCGCTTGAAGGACAAACATTTTTGTCAAATGAGGGGGCATCACCTTTGCCAGCAGTAATTTTAGGAAAAACTGTCTTGTGTCTTTGTTCGGTTAGTCGACAACTTGTTGGACCATCCTCGTACGTCGAAACAAGATCGGTTTTTCAGTAACTGTCTAGTTAGTGGTGTTCTTGCAATCTTAATCAAATACATAAAATGTCAGTATTGTATTAAATGGTTCCAAAGAACATTTTGTGTGTCTATGATGTGCTAACAAGTGACCACAAATAATAAAGAAGAATAAAGGACATTTTCAGCTTGTTAGAATGGTATAATTTCCTAACAGGACTTATTAAAAAAATGGAGAGGAAACGTAAGGGTAGATATGCAATGTAAATTATGCAATAAAATTATGAAATGGCTTCCTGTTATATTTTCTAGTAATTATATGTCGATTCCATCTTTATTGAGTAGAAAAATTATATAAATAATATTTTCCTTACGCGTTATCGAAGATGTTTTAATATTTAAAGAGATGCGAATTAGTGCACTTTGCATTTGTAAGCTAACACCGATGAATACCTAATTTCTTAATTACTCATCGATAAAGGAAGAAAATATTGAACAAAATTACGAGTTAATTTCTATAGAATCGCACGGATATTATGTATCAAAACTTATCTCGAAGCTTGGACTGTGTTCAGAATCAATTAAAATATTTCAAAATATTAGTTACAGTGAGCATTTTGTAAGAACCGGTTGATCTAACAATGCAAGAGGAAGTCCCTCACAAAATTAGGAGACTCTCGAAAGGTAGTTTAAAATAATTTATTTATAAAATAGTGAGATTATTTTATATATTTTTCAGATTTCAATCGTGATATTTCTAATGATGGAGCAAAAAGAATCATGATTTTTGGAAAGATACTTTTGAAGTGTTTGGTGGTGTGGCCTGATACAGAAATAAAATACATAACTGTCTTTAATTGGTTTATATTTATTAATGTAATGAACTTCGAGATAAGTCATGCATGTTTTGTCGTGGTTAACATTGCTGATTATACAACAACGATTCCAGTTTTGGTTACAGTGACTGCTACATTTGAGGTTATACATTAATTATAAATAATTTTTGTAATTAACTACATTGTTATATATTTTAGTTTTTGGTCAGATTTTATATCATCGTTTTTAAAAAATCTATTATCAATCAGATACTGCTAAATATTTGGCGAGAATATTGGCCATTATCAGTTTTGAGCCCAAAGAAAGTTGAACAGCACAGCAGCACTTGTAAACTCATATTGTGTTTAGTCATGGGTTGTTATATTTTTGCTATATTTTATACCGGCATAATTTGTTTCGCACCATTTTTGACAAACACAGAATTAATTGCCAAATCAATTTTCCCATTCCAATGGAATCAAACTTACAGGTACGAACTTGTATACACTTGGCAATTCTTCACCGTGTGGTATATGGCGTTTATGCTCAATAGTTTCGACATGCTTATGATACCAGTAGTTATTATTAGTGCCGTGCAGTTTGCAATATTGCAAAATGTCGTTAAGAATATCTTAATTGAAAAGGAGAACAACAAAGGAGGTATTTATACAATAAAGATATTTCCAATCAAGATATGTTTAAGAGATGGTTGGACCAACAACGAATGCTGATTGAGTATACATATAATCATTGTATATTTTAAATTTTTATTAAGTAGATATGTTTATTTTAAATTTTAGCACATGTAATAAGTTAGAGGAAGTGTTTAGAATCCCAATACTTCTTCAATTCGTCTGTAGTACTACAATTCTATGTGCTTCAAGTGTGCTATTAGTATGTTTATTTTATATGTTTGTTAAGGTTGCACGATTTCAATTGCATTTGTTTCTTTATATTGTAGAAAGTTGATCAGTCCAAATTTTTTGAAATGATTACAATCGCTGTGGCCCATATGTTTCAACTGTTTTTTTATTGTTTTGCTGGCAACGAATTGACACTTCAGGTAAGTTAGGCTTAGTTCCAATCGCTTGTGACTTCAAACTTTTGTATAGGTTGTTCAGTACAGGAATAGCAATATTTAGACTAATACAATAGTGCAATTTTAGAGTGAAAAAACTTCAGACGCTGTCTATTTTTGCAACTGGCAAATCTCACAAGATATGAAGTTCAAGAAAGCTTTGGTGCTGGTATTGCAGCGTTGCCAAAAACCGTTAAGTTTGACTGCAGCTGGTTTTATAGATTTAAATTTCCTCAGCTATGTTGCGGCAAGCTAGTATAGTTCATTTTATAACGAAATCATTAATTTTTGTGTTGATTTTCAGGTATTACGACTTTGTTTTTCATTTTACACATTGTTGACAGATTTAATAGTATCAAAATTGGAAGCTGCAGAATTACAATAATTTAGAATAATCTTGACAGATTTTAGAAATATTATACGAGCATTATTCTATATGTATTTAGCAATATATTTTCTACGAAACGTACATATGTCAATTGCTTATTAGTAAGTGCAAGTATAGAATTATGTTGTAGAATTACTACTTGCAGTTAAATCTAATAAATACACCTTTAAAATATGAAACCTCTTTATTTCCTACTTCACAGCAATTACATAATTATAAATTCTAATTTTTTCCGAGGAAACTTATGTTTTATCGGCGACTTACTAATGATGCATTAATATTTAAAGCGATGTGAATTGCTGCATACTGCGTTAAGTCAATATCAGAGTTAATTGCCTTGAATGCTCCATTCCTTTGTTGTGCATCACAAATAGATTTGATGCCACATTATGTAAACTGTGCAAATAATTGAATTTCTTATCAACTTTCTTCTTGGGCGTTCAAATCATGTACCATTTTCCGAAAAGAGAACGTCAATCTTAAAAACTATAAAAAAAAGAAAATATCTTGATTAGCCTTTTATAAAACGTGGTAATAAATATGTATTAAGGTTCATATCGGAAAATAAATTTTATTTATAAAAACTACACTTAGAACACTTTTCAGCACTATTAATTCGCCCACATATATATATATATATATATCAGCGCTACAGGCCTTGTCGGCCCTTGGCTTCTGTCTTCTTTATTATCTGCTTCCACTTTTTTCTGTCCTTGGCTAGCTGTTCCCAATTATTTATGCCCATCTCTTTGATATCCGTGACCACCTCCTGGAACCATCTTTTCTTTGGTCTTCCTCTTCTTTTCTTTGCACCTTCTCCTTCGTATAACACTTTACGGACAACTCTTTGCTCCGGCATTCGGATAATGTGTCCCAACCACCTCATTCTCTGTCCTCGAATTTTTTGGATTATGTTTATTCCTTTGTATAAGTCCATCACCTCTCTATTGGTACGCCTTTTCCACTCGCCCTCCGTCGTTCTCACTCCACCTAGTATTTTCCTCAGAACTTTCCTTTCCCAGATTTCTAACTTTTGTTCATCTTTCTTTGTCATTGTCCAGGTTTCACTTGCATACAAGACAACCGGCCTTATAATTGTTTCATATGTTCTAATCTTTACTGCTCTTGATAGTGTTTTTGCTCTCAGCATTCTTGATAGTGACCCCACTACTCCATTTCCTTTCAAAATTCTCTTATCAATTTCGTTTTCTTCTTGGTTATTACTTCTTATTGTCACTCCTAAATATTCAAATTGGCTTACTCTTTCAAACTCATACTCTCTTTCTCCAGCTTTAAACTTTACAAATTTATTCTCATCAGACACTTCTGTTCTCATTTCCATATACTTTGTCTTTTCTCTGTTTATTTGTAGGCCGAATTTGTTTGCCTCCTCTTCAAATTTTCTTAACACCTTTTCAAGTTCTTTTTTGGATCTTGTTAGCAAAACCACGTCATCTGCGTACGCAATACATTGTACTTTATGTTGGTAAATCAATCCTGCTCTTTGTATCCCACTTTCTCGTATGATTATTTCCAACACCAGATTGAATAGGTTCGTCGAGAGCGGATCTCCTTGTCTTAATCCTCTTCCGACACTGAATTGTTCCGAGTAGTTACCTTCTACCAAGATCTTATTTCTTGTATCTGTCAGTGTCATTTCGACTAGTTTTCTTATTTTTCTTGGTATTTCCAATCTCTTAAGCGCTTCGTACAGTTTACTTCGTGTAATTGAATCATAAGCCTGCTTGAAATCAATGAAGAGCATGTGTAACCCTATATTATGTTCGTAACTATTATTTAGGATCTGTTTTAATGTGAAAATCTGGTCTACTGTCGATCTTCCACGTCTAAAGCCAGCTTGGTATTCGCCTACTGCTTCGTCCTCATGTTTCTGCAGTCTGTTTCGTATTATCTTAGCTGTTATTTTATATGTTGTATCTAGCAATGCAATTCCTCTATAATTTCCGCATCTCGTTTTATCACCTTTCTTAAAGATTGGGCAAATAAGGGCATTTGTCCATTGCTCCGGCATTCTTTCTTCTCTCCACACTCTTTGTATTAACTTCACCAGTGTCCTGTGTAAATTCTCGCCTCCTAGTTTTAATGCTTCTGCTGGGATTCCACTTTCCCCTGCGCTTTTCTTGTTTTTTAGTTCTCGAATAATTTGGCACACTTCTTGTTCTGTAGGTTCTGCCAGTTCTTCATCATCGCCGTCTACTGGTTCCGAAGTTCCATACCGGGGCCCCTCTTCTTCTCCTTCATTTAACAGCTGTTTAAAGTATCTTGCCCATACATCTAATTTTTCATTTGTATCTCCTACCAATAGTCCTTCTTCATTTCTACAATAACTTATTCCTGCGTTAGTACTTTGTTTGGCGTGTTTTACTTCTTGATAGAAATTTTTTACTCGTTTATTAGTGTAATGGTCTTCTATGTCCTTTAATTGGTTTTCTAGATATTCTCTCTTTTTTGATCTGCAGATCCTCTTTGCTATTTTTTTCTTCTGATCATAATTTTTCTTTGTGCTTTCTGTTCCATTTCGGTCGTCTTCTATTTTTGCCTTATTTCTATCATTCAGAGCACTCCTACATTCTTCATCAAACCACTCTTTTTCCTTTGAATGCTTTCGCTGTCCTAAACAGCCATTCATGGAATCTTTTATCCCCTTCTGAATTGTAGTCCATTCCTCTTCTATTGTTTGATTTGTTTTCTTATCGTCTGCTAGCTTCAGTCTTATTTCTTCTTCAAATTTCATTGCTACTCTGCGCTCTTGTAATTTCTCTATGTTGTAGTTTTGTCTATCGTTTTTTCCTTTGTTTAGTACTGGCAACTCCTGTGTGAGCCTGAATAGCCCACATATAATTTGGCTAAATATATCTGCAAAAATGCAAAACTTCACTGGGGAAACCTGATCTCCTGTCTTAAATTCTGCCTATTTCCTCCAACGTCAAAAATTATTGTTATTGTATTATATTACTGTTCATAAAATTTTCCATTCCATATTCTATCGATATCATTTCTCAATTATTAGAGCATGATAATAAACCGCCAGAATTATCCTCCTTGGTTGAAAAATATCTTTCATTTACTTACTATTTTATCTTCCAAGAAAAATTTTCTAATCAAGCGGTCCAGTTTCTCCATGTGATCTGCGCTTTTATATGTGCTGGCCAATCTTTTTGTGGAATACTTCGAAATTATTGCTTTGGAAAATTCAGATCGTAAACTCAAAACATGGTTTCGATATATCAATATCCAATTTGACTTCTTGATAAATTCTTCAATCACCTTAATAATCAACACCACATTTTCCCGCATTTGTCCGATTTTTAAAAGAGGTGATCCATCTGATGTTAAAAACTGCAGACCTATTTCCATATTATGCAATTTTGCTAAGGTTTTCGAATCACTTCTATATGAGCAAATCTATTTTTCGGTCAAGAGCTTAATTACAACGTCACAGCATGGTTTTATGCGTAATCGATCTACTAGCACCAATCTGGCGTGCATTACACAGTATATCTCAGAGTGTCTAGATAAACGTGGTCAAATAGATCTAGTATACACTGACTTCCAAAAACCTTTCGATCAAATTGACAATCACATTCTTATGGACAAATTACAATGTATAGGATTCTCGCCAGCGCTGATGAAGCTTTTTTCATCTTACCTCTTTGGAAGGAGACAATATGTTGAGTATCGTAATATTAAATCCTCCGAATTTAGTCCAACATCTGGCGCCCCGCAGGGTTCGAATCTAGGCCCTTTACTGTTTTTGATTTTTATTAACGATATATCAGCAGTTGTTTCTTGTGAGCAGCTATTATTTGCTGATAATCTGAAAATATTTTATGAAATTAATACCGTGGATGACTGTATTAAGCTACAGAAAGACCTTTCTAACATTGAGGAATGGTGTAGAAATAACCGCTTAACCTTGAACATTGGTAAATGCAAAGTAGTAACGTTTAGTCGCAAGGAAGACATATATATGTTTGATTACGCAATTAATGGTCAAACATTGGACTGTTGTGCCGAAATTAAAGATCTGGGCGTGACTTTTGACAGCAAACTGAACTTCATTGAACACATCAACCTAACAATAGCTTCTACCTACAGGAGTTATGGATTTATAAACAGAAATTGTGGGGATTTCCGCAGTACTGATTGCCTAAAAGCATTGTACTGTGCTTTTGTCAGGTCAAAATTAGAATACGCATACTCTCGTATGGTATCCAATCTACAATGTGCATATTAAAAATCTTGAAGCAGTACAGAGACGTTTTTTAAAATATATGATGTTTATCGCCGATGGAATTTACCCCACTAGAGGCATTGATACTGCAGTGATGCTTAACAGATACCATTTGGTTTCCTTGGAACTTAGACGAAACATAAGTAGTGTAAAATTTCTATACAAAATCTTGCATAACAACATTGACTGTTCTGATTTATTGCACAGAATCAATTTTATTGTACTTCGATTCAATAGTCGTCAAAGCAACTATTTTTACTGTTCTTCAAGTAGACCTAATATAATGGTAAAATCACCGATGTGCACTTATTTGTAATAATTATAATTCTATATCTCACTTATGCGATATTAATTTTGATACAATTCAAACGATTTCAAATATTATTCTAAGTATATAATATACCTCTTATCAAGTGTACTCTCTTTATATGTTTAATTTTAGTTACTTAATTTCCTGTTCTTGGAGCTACCTGTTGGAAATAAAGACTATTATTATTATTATTATTATTATTACCACAATTTAGGTTCACTATAAAAGCTGATGTTAATGTGTATTTTCTATTTTTAGATGCCTCACTAACCATCCACTCATCACCCAGTTAATCCACTCAGTGTATCAAAAAGCTTTGGCGGTTTCCTATTCGATAATTTTTCAAAATTAGTCGCAATATTCTTGCATTAACATTCTTTTTTATTTCACAGATTGATTTTAGCACTATAAAGGTGTATTTAACTCCGGTTCTGGATAGTTTCACGTTTCTGATTTCGTTCTGTGCTTGAATGCTTAGGAATTCCAATTAGATTATCAGTACATTCTACGGATAATTCTTGTAGCACTCCAAGTCTTTCCAGAATCATTCCAGTAATGACTGAACCAACCTTACCTAACGCATATTCCTGTTTGTAGGACACCAGTCTACTCCTTGAGTTGAGAGTACTCTCTGAGCCTGCCGATGGTACTGCAGAACCAAATTTGTTTGGATTGCACAGCCTTCATTGATCTATTTCGTCCAGTTTAGAATTACCACTTCGAAAGGTTGTGGCGAAGCAAAAGATTTAGTCCATCTTGTCCATCATCATGGCTAAGATGGGATAACCGGCAACTTTAAGTATTAAGCAATGCTCTGTTTGGCGTGGTCTTAGTTCTTGCTTAATTTTTAATCTGAGTTATGTTGTAGCTGCCGCCGTTTATATTAATAGATGTAGGAAAGATATATCACCGTGATTGGCATTATGGTTATCACTACAGTTATACCCAAGCAGATACTATTTTTGTAGGTTTCTGACTAGTTTTTAAACATTTTGCATTCGTGGGCTGGGCCACTACTCTTGGGATGCGTAGATCTTCTGCTACTTTTGGTACAAATATTCTGTTTATGTAAATGCACCTAAATATAAAATTACAATCAAGACATATTAAGTGATGTTAGTTCATGGACAGGATGGAACAGAAAAATAATTCTAATTGGTTTGGACTGTTAGATATTAGATATGAGGGCAGTGGCACTGATGCCTTCAGTCACCGCGACCTGCATGGGTTTATTGTACCATTGCCCTTCTGGTTGTTAGATTAGACTGGATATCAGTAGGCGTTGAAAACTGAAGTGTTGTTGTTGGGCATGACTAGCAGCAACACATTTACACAAAATGTGTTCTGTCGTCTTTATATCTTCTTGGCATAGACGGCAGATTTGATCTTCAGCTTTTTCAAGTTTATGGAGGTGGTACTTCAGGGCCAGATGACCTGTCAGAAAGCGATATTCTGCCAGTGGGAGGCCTTTCTGTTGATCTCCCATTTGTTAACTACTGATTGTAGATGGCTCTTTTGCAGTCCACAGCATGGATAAGGTTTAATGAAAGTCATTTTTGCTGCTTCTTTGGCAAGTTCCCTTTGATCCCTTGATGGCTTGGGACCCACTGAAGAGTTACGTGGTTATTGCGTCCCAATTGCCTTCAATTATATACCTTCATGCAACAGACCGGACTCGTATGTGTAGACACTCACAGCCTTCAACGCTGCTTGGCTGTCCGTTGATATACTAATTATTGTGCCACGTATCCCTAACTCGAAGTACTTTACGGCGTATAAGTTTATAGCGAAATCTCCGCTTGAAATATGTTGGAGTGGAGTCCCATAGGTACCTTGAGATAGTGGTTACGCCCATCGACCCCAATGCCCGTCCCCACTCCTTCTGTTCTAGAGCCGCCCGTGTACCATGTCAGGGTTCCTCTTTTGAGTTAAGGCTCACCAGAAGCCCACTTAGTACGGCTTTCGATGACCACTTGGTAGAGTTGGTCTAAATTGTATAGCAAAGAGATGTTGTTCTTTGCAATTTGAATTAGGTAGTTTATGTTGATATCTTCAAGGATTTTAAGGTGTCTTCTGATGTCCCCAGGTTTTAATCCCTTAAGTCTGTTTGCAGGTAAACGTGCAGCGGTGTGATTCCCAGCAGTACTTTTAGCGCTGCAGTGAGACAAGTCTGCATCACTCCTGTGACATTTAGACAAGTGAGTCTTAGGATTTGTTGAAGCTGTTGTTGTACAGTCTTCTGTATTGTTTTTGGCCATAATATTTAAGCAGTATAGGTGATCGTGGGTCTTATAATTGCCCTATATGCAGCCTTCGGCATGTTAGCGATGTTTTTATGGCTTTTTTTCTGTAAGTAGTTGATATGGAGATTTCACGACAGTTTGTTGTCCAACATAACCCTCATGCATGGTTTGGACTATAATAACATTTAGCTTAATGAGCTTGTTTTCTTCATATATTCCTCATAAATACCTATGATAAAGAAAGGAAGCTGTCTTTTATTGTGTTTTCCATAAAAAACTACCATTTACATAGATTTTTTAATTTTGAAAGAAACGTCAAGACGTTCCGTAATAATTGCTTCCATCCACTCTTCTTGGACATGGAACGTTCCATTATTTTTCCATATCTTTATGCAGCTTTAATTTCAAAATCTTCTTCAGCATCTGTACCAATATTAATAGATCATTAAAAATGTTGATCATCATGATCAATTTAGCATTTCGTCAATTCATTGCTGAAAATTTGGTTGATTAATGCAGCAGATTCTGCACTAAACGTTTTTGTTTTTCAGTATCTCCGCACCTACTTGGAATCTCTAAAAATGTCAGTTCTGTTTTTATCCTTTTGTTCCAAAGCTTCTGTCCTCGTGCGTTGGGTGTCACACTCGCGTTAAGCAAAAAACATGTTGGAATAAACTATTCCAGCGCTGCTTCCTGCACCAGAAATAAAGATATTTTTGACTTAGTCATTGCGTTATCTCAATCGCTTATCTTTAAACAGGAAAAACCATTACAGAAGCATACTACGCATCATTACTTGACAAACTAAAGGCAAAAATTGATCAGAAACGGCCAGAAAGAAATTGTTTTACCAAGATCTCACATCCTGGCGGTTGCCGAAAATCCACGAATTTGAACTGCTTAACCACTCTCCTTACTTGCAAGATCTAGCCCAAGTTAAGTGAGGGTACCATCACCTTCGTCAGCCGTAATTTTAGGAAGAAATGTCTTTGTTCGGTTGGTCGAAAACTTGTTAGACCACCACTCTCGTATGTCGAAACAAGATCGGTTTTTCATGAACTGTCTAGGTAGTGGCAGTTCTTGTATTCTTAATAAAATACAGGAAATATCAGTATTGTATGAAATTTCAAGACTCGGGGTACCAAATGGTGTCAAATATTTTGTGTGGGTATGATGTGCCAATAAGTGATCACAAATAAAAGAGAAGAATAAAGAACCTTTTTAGCTCGTCAGAATGGTATAATTTCCTACCAGGACTATTAAAAGAATGAAGAGAAAACGTAATGATAGATATGCAATGTAAATTATGCAGTAAAATTATTAAATGACTTCCTGTTATATTTTCTAGGACCAAATTATATGTTACCATCTTTATTGAGTAGGAAAAATTATATAAGTAATATTTTCCTTACGAGTTATCGAAGATGTTTTAATATTTAAAGAGATGCGAATTAGTGCACTTTGCATTTGTAAGATAACACCGATGAATACCTAATTTCTTAGTTACTCATCGATAAAGGAAGAAAATATTGAACAAAATCACGAGTTAATTTCCACATAATTTCTATAGAATCGCGAGGATATTATGTATCAAGACTTATCTCGAAATATTAGTTAGAGTGAACATTTTGTCACAACCAGTTGGTCTATAATAATGGAAGAAGAACTTCCTCACAAAATTAGGAGACTAGCGAAAGGCAATTTAAGATAATTTGCCTATAAAATAGCGAGATTATTTTATATATTTTGCAGATTTCAATCGTGATATTTCTAATGATGGAGCAAAAAGAATCATGATTCCTGGAAAGATATTTTTGGAGTGCTTGCTGGTGTGGCCAGATAGAGAAATGAAATACATAACTGTCTTTAATTGGTTTATGTTTATTAATGTAATCATCTTCGAGATAACTCATGCATGTTTTGTCGTGCCTAACATTGCTGATTATACAACAGTGATTGCAGTGTTAGTTACAGTAACTGCTACATTTCAGGTTAACATTAATTATTAATAATTTTTGTAATTAACTAGGTACATATTGTTATGTATTTTAGTTTTTGGTCAAATTTTATGTCATCGTTTTTAAAAAATCTATCATCAATCAGATACTGCTAAATATTTGGCGAGAGTATTGGCCATTATCAGTTTTGAGCCCAAAAAAAGTTGAACGACACAGCAGCACTTGTAAAGTAAAATTGCGTTTAATCCTTGGTTGTTACACGCTTGCTGTAATTTTTGCCGCTATTATTACTTTCGCACCATTTTTGACCAGCACAGAATTAATTGTCAAATCAATTTTCCCATTCCAATGGAATAAAACTTACACGTACGAACTTGTATACACTTGGCAATTCGTCACCGCGTGGTATATAACATCCTAGCGGTTGCCGAAAATCCACGAATTTGAACTGCTTAACCACTCTCCTTACTTGCAAGATCTAGCCCAAGTCAAGTGAGGGGACCATCACCTTCGTCAGCCGTAATTTTAGGAAAAAATGTCTTTGTTCGGTTGGTCGAAAACTTGTTAGACCACCACTCTCGTATGTCGAAACAAGATCGGTTTTTCATGAACTGTCCAGGTAGTGGCAGTTCTTGTAATCTTAATAAAATACAGGAAATATCAGTATTGTATGAAATTTCAAGACTCGGGGTACCAAATGGTGTCAAATATTTTGTGTGGGTATGATGTGCCAATAAGTGATCACAAATAAAAGAGAAGAATAAAGAACCTTTTTAGCTCGTCAGAATGGTATAATTTCCTACCAGGACTATTAAAAGAATGAAGAGAAAACGTAATGATAGATATGCAATGTAAATTATGCAGTAAAATTATTAAATGACTTCCTGTTATATTTTCTAGGACCAAATTATATGTTACCATCTTTATTGAGTAGGAAAAATTATATAAGTAATATTTTCCTTACGAGTTATCGAAGATGTTTTAATATTTAAAGAGATGCGAATTAGTGCACTTTGCATTTGTAAGATAACACCGATGAATACCTAATTTCTTAGTTACTCATCGATAAAGGAAGAAAATATTGAACAAAATCACGAGTTAATTTCCACATAATTTCTATAGAATCGCGAGGATATTATGTATCAAGACTTATCTCGAAATATTAGTTAGAGTGAACATTTTGTCACAACCAGTTGGTCTATAATAATGGAAGAAGAACTTCCTCACAAAATTAGGAGACTAGCGAAAGGCAATTTAAGATAATTTGCCTATAAAATAGCGAGATTATTTTATATATTTTGCAGATTTCAATCGTGATATTTCTAATGATGGAGCAAAAAGAATCATGATTCCTGGAAAGATATTTTTGGAGTGCTTGCTGGTGTGGCCAGATAGAGAAATGAAATACATAACTGTCTTTAATTGGTTTATGTTTATTAATGTAATCATCTTCGAGATAACTCATGCATGTTTTGTCGTGCCTAACATTGCTGATTATACAACAGTGATTGCAGTGTTAGTTACAGTAACTGCTACATTTCAGGTTAACATTAATTATTAATAATTTTTGTAATTAACTAGGTACATATTGTTATGTATTTTAGTTTTTGGTCAAATTTTATGTCATCGTTTTTAAAAAATCTATCATCAATCAGATACTGCTAAATATTTGGCGAGAGTATTGGCCATTATCAGTTTTGAGCCCAAAAAAAGTTGAACGACACAGCAGCACTTGTAAAGTAAAATTGCGTTTAATCCTTGGTTGTTACACGCTTGCTGTAATTTTTGCCGCTATTATTACTTTCGCACCATTTTTGACCAGCACAGAATTAATTGTCAAATCAATTTTCCCATTCCAATGGAATAAAACTTACACGTACGAACTTGTATACACTTGGCAATTCGTCACCGCGTGGTATATAACGTTTTTGATCAATAGTTTCGACATGCTTATGATATCAGTAGTTATTATTAGTGCCGTGCAATTTGCAGTATTGCAAAATGTAGTTAAGAATATCTTAACTGAAAAGGAGAACGACAAAGGAGGTATTTATATAATAAAGATATTTCTAATCAAGATATGTTTAAGAGATGGTTGGAGCAACAACGAATGCTGATTGAGTATATAATTGTTGTATATGTTAAATCTTTATTAAGTATACATGTTTATTATAAATTTTAGCACATGTAATAAGCTAGAGGAAGCGTTTAGAATCCCAATACTTCATCAACTCTTCTGTAGTATTACAGGTCTATGTGCTTCAAGTGTGATATTGGTATGTTTATTTTATGTTTGTTAAGGTTGCACGGTTTCAATTTGATTTGTTTTTTTTTTAAATTGTAGAAAGTTGATCAGACAAAATTTTTGGAAATGTCTACAATCGCTTTGGCCAATATGTTTCAACTGTTTTATTATTGTTTTGCTAGCAACGAATTGACACTTCAGGTAAGTTAGGCTTAGTTCCAATCGCTTGTAACTTTAAACTATTGTATAGGTTGTTCAGAACAGGAATAGCAATATTTTAGATTAATACAATAGTGCAATTTTAGAGTGAAAAAACTTCAGACGCTGTCTATTTTTGCAACTGGCAAATCTCACAAGACATGAAGTTCAAGAAAGCTTTGGTGCTGGTATTGCAGCGTTGCCAAAAACCGTTAAGTTTGACTGCAGCTGGTTTTATAGATTTAAATTTCCTCAGCTATATTGCGGCAAGCTAGTATAGTTCATTTTATAACAAAATCATTAATTTTTGTGTTGATTTTCAGGTATTACGACTTTGTTTTTCATTCTACACATTGTTGACAGATTTAATAGTATCAAAACTGGAAGCTGCAGAATTACAATAATTTAGAATTATATTGACAGATTTTAAAAATATTATACGAGTATTATTCTATATCCAGCAATATATTTTCTATGAAACGTAAATATGTCAATTGCTTATTAGTCAGTGCAAGTATAGAATTATGTTGTAGAAGTACTACTTGCAGTTAAATCTAATAAATACACCTTTAAAATATGAAACCTCTTTATTTCCTACTTCACAGCAATTACATAATTATAAATTCTAATTTTTTCCAAGGAAACTTATGTTTTATCGGCGACTTACTAATGATGGATTAATATTTAAAGCGATGTGAATTGCTGCATACTGCGTTAAGTCAATATCACTGTAAACTGTGCAAATAATTGAATTTATTAGCTTATTCTTCTTGGGCATTCAAACTATATACCATTTTCCGCAGTGTCTTCGACCAAGTTATCCAGTAATGTGTAGAAAGAGAACGTCAATCTTAAAATCTATAAAAAATATCTTGGTTAGCCTTTTATAAAACGTGGCAATAAATAAGTATTGAACTTCATATCGCAAAATAAATCTGCAAAAATCTGAAACTCTTTACTGAGAAAACCACATCCACATCCTGTCTTGAATTCTGCCTATTTCCTCCAACGTCAAAAGTTATTGTTATTGTATTATATTACTGTTCATAAAATTTTCAATTCCATATTCTATCGATATCATTTCTCAATTATTAGAGCATGATAATAAACCGCCAGAACTATTCTCCTTGGATCAATATCTTTCATTTACTTATTTTGTCTTCCAATGAAAATTTTCTAATCAAGTGGTCCAGTGTTTCCATGAGATCTGCGCTCTTATATGTGTTGGCGAATCTTTTTGTGGAATCCTTCGAAATGATTGCTTTGGAAAGTTCAGATCGTAACCCCAAACCATGGTTTTGATATATCGATATCCAATTTGGCTTCTTGATAAATTCTTCAATTACCTTAACAATCAACACCCTAATTTAGGTTCACTATAAAAGCTGATAATAATGAGTATTTTCTATTTTTAGATGCCTCACTAACCGTCCACTCATTACCCAGTTAATCCACTCAGTGTATCAAAAACTTATGCAGACAGATAGGTAATGAAGCTTTGGCGGTTTCCTATTCGATAATTTTTCAAAATTAGTCACAATATTTTTGCATTAACATTCTTTTTATTTCACAGATTGATTTTAGCCCTATAAAAGGTGTATTTAATTTCGGTTCTGGATAGTCTCACGTTTCTGATTTCGTTCTGTGCTTGAATGCTTAGGATTTCCAATTAGATTATCAGTACATTCTACGGATAATTCTTGTGGCAGTCGAAGTCTTTCCAGAATCATTCCAGTAGTGACTGAACCAACCTTACATAACATATTATCCTGTTTCTAGGACACCAGTATGCTACTTGAGTTCAGAGTACTATCTGAGCTTGCCAATGATGCTGCAGAACCAGATCGTTTTGGATTTCACAGCCTACATTGTTCCATTCCGTCCAGTTTAAACTTACCACCTTCAAAGGTTGTGGCGAAGCAAAAGATTTAGTCAATCTTGTCAATTTTCATGGCTAAGATAGGATGATCGGAGGCAAGTTTAAGAATTAAGCAATGCTCTAGTTGGGGTGATCTTAGTTCTAGCTTAATTTTTAATCTGAATTATGTTGTAGCTGCCTCCATTTATATTAATAGATGTAGGAACTGTGAATGCCGTTATAGTTGTCACTCCAGTTATACCCAAGCAGATGCTATCTTTCTAGATTTCTGACTAGTATTTAAAGACTTTGCATTCGTGTGCTGGGCCATTACAATTAAGACGCGTAAATAATAATATATGAAATCATTACCTTATCTGTTGCGTGGATTATATTAGATGAAAGCTCCTAATTTGATTCATGAGATTTTCTGCTACTTCAGTCAAATAAGGATGGAATTCGAACGTTTTGTCAAAAGTGATTCCCAAATGTTTAAGATCTGAGAGTATCATTAGTTTATCTCTAAACGAGTCCGAATCGTTAACCTTATCTAAGGTTCTTTTTCGAGGAAGTAGCACCACGGATTATGGTAAGAATTGTAAGAATAAACGATGTTAATGGATATACTAACTCAATGGGTTCAGTTATTATAGAATTAGAGATTTAAAATAATTTAGTGAATACAAAAATGGTGAGCAGTCTTGCCGAAAAAATATGTATATTTCATTCTTTCAAATTACGACAAATAAATAAATTGTCTAAGAGAGTTAGAAGATCAGCATGATCTAAAAGAGATATGTTCGACATTAGTAGCTGACAATTTTTTGTATTGATATGAAGCACCAGCATCTCTAAGTTTAACATTAATAAGTTTTGACATGCAGATCGACGACAATATTATGTAGTAAATCCTATTTAGGTATCATCTGCCATTTTTACTTACTCTGATGAAACTAGTGAAGTCTAAAGTTGTAAAATTCGCAGCAGTCAGGCATTGTATCCTCTGACTTTTGTGTAACATTAAAACTAATGCCTTACGAAAATCACGATCGTATGATAAATGCCAATTGCATTCGTAGATGGCGTGTGATAATTGCTCACTCTGCAAAACATACGTGGTGTTAATAAAGCGTTTATATTAGAGAATTATAGAAGAGATAATTTACTTGATACATCAGTTCTTGTCCTGCGTAACAGTAATAAAATAATTGCGTCGTATGACCCATTGAGAATGATAACATTTTAGAGAATTGACTGGAATCTACTTTCTGAAACAAATTTTAATTAATTGCACTTATCTAGAAAATTAGTCAAATTTACCATGGTTAGAAAAGCTGCACAGTTAGCACATGTACTAACAACGAATTGGAGTAGAATGGTTATGCTGAAAGCTGATTCCATATCGTCACAAATGCTAAAAGAAATGGTGCTGATTTCTTTTTCTATTATAGTTAAAATATTTACTTATTTAGTAGTTTATGCTGTTCCCAACAGTGACGTAACATTTCTTTATCAGTCATTTCATTTTCCATTTTACCAAAAATTACTCGCCTCTGTTCCTTCGATTCTTCGTTCAGGATATTCCTCATCACATGCTGCCATATTGAGAATTGTATGGCACACATACTGACTAAAGCTACGAAGAAGAAGTCGAAAGCCAATACAGCGAATAAGATATACCAATTTAAAAAATACTGCCAAATATAAATTAATTCGTATACGAAGTGTTTATTCCAATCGAATGGGAATGTTGATTTTGAAATAAGTTGGTTATACTTAAGAAAAGGCATGGTTGTAATGAACGTATTGCTGAATATTGAAGTGATAAGGACGACACTAATTACTGTGACGGCAAATATAGCTTTGGTTTGTAGATGTGCTCGGGTTTTGTCATCAACAGCTTTAACAGGCCAGAATTTCTTCCAAATTTTGACCAATATTTCATTAAAGACACGGCGATTTCTCAAGATGCAATATATTCTTACTAAGGCCTTAAAATAATAAGGTTGTGAATTCAATTTCAATAATGGTGAAACTTCCTACCTCAAAGTTGGTTGTAACTGTAATACTAGCGCTGACAGCTTCACTAATATCTTTTCCATGCATTAAAATGTATATTGCATTGAAAACCCCATTTATGAATAAAAATGAGAAGAATATCCAACCTATTGCTTTTCCATATGGTAATTCATCATCAGGCCAGCAGCAAACGGATTGTAATAAAACTTTAACTGGTAACAAACATTTCTTGACACCATCTTGATATATATCTTGAGTAAATTCTGGAAAGCATGTATATAAGGTTATTATTGGTAAATGGGTACGATGGAAGTCGAGTTATACTCAAAGATAATTTTTCTAACTTTCCCGTCTTTGTAGACATCTTTGTATAGAATTTATGGATTTGTAAATTGTGCAAAATGATTTAGAAATTAATATACGGCAACTTTTATATGGAAATATCCGGGAGGAAAACTGTTAAGTGGGGATAATTTCATCTGTGTGTATTCTTTTTAAATCGAATGAAAGGTATGATCAATAATATATTTTATTACCTTTATTTATACGGGCGTGAGTTTTACACAACAGGAATTAGATGAAATTAAAATGGTACAAATTTTGGCAGAAGAATTGAGGTAACCGAAAGGGAAATTTAAGCCTACTATGCAGAACGTTTAAATCGCCAAAAAATGGAGGAAAAAAACTAGGTCACATATAATAATAGCTAAGGAATAGCTAGAACATCTCAATGAAAAGGATACGAACACGGTGAATTAATTGGAAAGGAAAAAGGAGATGAACTTCAGCAATTGGTAGGTAAAAAAATTAAACATTTTGGGAAAAGAATGAACTAGTATATGCTTTAAAAGAAACAGCTACTGCTCTATTATTTAATTTGCTCGTGACTGGGATAGAAAAGAAATTATAGAAGTTGTTCATTTAACGTCTCATTTAATTTTGATAATTTTGCTGGAACTATATATGGTGCGTTATAATTGGATTTCATTATTGTGCTTTAGATAAGAAAAATCTATGTTTGCCATTATATAACATGTGGAAATAATTGAATCTTATTCTTCTTGGGTGTTCAAATCATATACCATTTCCTGCAGTGTCTTCGACCAAGTTATCCAGCAATGTGTAGAAAGAGAACGTCAATCTTAAAATCTATAAAAAAAGAAAATATCTTGATAAGCCGTTTATAATACGTGGCAATAAATAAGTATTGAACTTCATATCGCAAAATAAATTTTATTTATAGAAACTACACTTAGATCACTTTTCAGCACCATTAATTCGTCCATATATAGTTTGGCTAAATATATATGCAAAAATCTGAAACTCTTTACTGGGGAAACCACATCTCCTCTCTTGAATTCTGCCTATTTCCTCCAACGTCAAAAGTTATTGCTATTGTATTATATTACTGTTCATAAAATTTTCCATTCCATATTCTATCGATATCATTTCTCAATTATTAGAGCATGATAATACACCGCCAGAACTATCCTCCTTGGTTGAAAAATATCTTTCATTTACTTATTTTGTCTTCCAAGGAAAATTTTCTAATCAAGCAGTCCAGTGTCTCCATGAGATCTGCGCTTTTATATGTGCTGGCTAATCTTTTTGTGGAATCCTTCGAAGTGATTGCTTTGCAAAGTTCAGATCGTAATCCCAAAACATAGTTTTGATATATCGATATCCAGTTTGGCTTCTTGATAAATTCTACAATCACCTTAATAATCAACACCCTTATTTAGGTTCACTATAAAAGCTGATGATAATGGGTATTTTCTATTTGCAGATCCCTCACTAACCGTCCAATCATTACCCAGTTAATCCACTCAGTGTATCAAAAACTTATGCAGACAGATAGGTAATGAAGCTTTGGCGGTTTTCTATCCGATAATTTTTCAAAATTAGTCACAATATTTTTGCATTAACATTCTGTTTTATGACTTTGTATGATATTTCACAAATTGATTTTAGCCGTATAAAAGGTGTATTTAATTCCGGTTCTGGATAGTCTCGCATTTCTGATTTCGCTCTGTGCTTGAATGCTAAGGAATTCCAATTAGATTATCAATACATTCTACGGATAATTCTTGTAGCACTCCAAGTCTCTCCAGAATCATTCCAGTAGTGATTAAACCAACCCTACATAACGCATATTCCTGTTTGTAGGACACCGGTATACTTCTTGAGTTCAGAGTACTCTCTGAGCCTGCCGATGATACTGCACAACCAGATCTGTTTGGATTTCATAGCCTTCATTGATCCGTTTCGTCCAGTTTAGAGTTACCACTTCGAAAGGTTGTGGCGAAGCAAAAGATTTAGTCCATCTCGTCAATCATCATGGCTAAGATAGGATAACCGGAAAGTTTAAGTATTAAGCAATGCTCTGTTTGGGGTGGTCTTAATTCTTGCTTAATTTTTAATCTGAATTATGTTGTAGCTGCCTCGGTTTATATTAGTAGATGTAGGAGAGATATATCACGGTGATTAGCGTTATAGTTATCACTACAGTTATACTTAAGCAGATGTTATCTTTGTAGGTTTCTGGCTAGTTTTTAAAGACTTTGTATTTGTGAGCTGACCCACTACTCTTAAGACGTGTAAATAATAATAAGTAAAATTATTACCTTATATGAGGGACCGTTTTAATATTCGCGGAATGAGCGGGTTGTAGGGGGGTGATTAGGCGCATTGGGGGCGTGGCCTGTGCAGCGACTCATAATTAGTATAAATACGAAGTTTCATTGTTATTAAACAGTTAGTCTTTGAGCTATTGTCAACCAAGTAACATAATCAGGAGTGAAAAGTGAAATATGGAAAAAATCGAATATCGTGCCGTTATAAAGTTCCTTACCAGGCAAGGAAAATCAGTCGCGACCATAATGAAGGAGATGTCATTGGTTTACGGCGACTCTTGTCCAGGGAAAACCATGGTGTACAAGTGGCATAGCTTATTTAAACAAGGAAGGGAATCCCTTGAAGTCGACCCGAGACCGGGCAGGAGCATTGAGGTGACCACGCCAGCACTTATCCAAAAAGTTGAAAAAATTGTACTCGAAGATGCTCGACTAAAGAAGAAACAACTCGCAGAAATGGTTGGAGTATCCGATACAACAATTTTTAAAATCCTACACGATCATCTCGACATGTCTAAGGTCAGCACAAGATGGGTGCCGAGAATGCTCACGCCGCCGCAAAAACAACAGCGCGTAGAGTGTTCGCGTGCATTTTTGGACCTCTGTAATGAAGACAAGGATGGTGTATTGAGTCAAATTGTTACTGGCGACGAAACTTGGGTTCATCATTATGAACCTGAGTCCAAACAAGACTCCATGCAGTGGCATAAAAAGGGCACAACACCTCCCAAGAAATTTAAAGTGTCACAATCAGCTGGGAAACTCATGGCAACGGTATTTTGGGACTCGGAAGGAATATTGTTGATTGATTATAAAGATAAAGGTGTTTCTATAACCGGAGAATATTACGCTTCAATATTAGAGCGACTAAAAGAAGCCATTAAAGAGAAAAGACGGGGAAAATTGACGAAAGGTGTGCTGCTTTTGCACGACAACGCGCCCGTCCACAAGAGCCGCGTTGCGTTAGCTGCCCAGCATAAGGTGGGCTTCGAAATAGTGAATCACCCACCCTAAAGAGCTGCGGGGTAAAAAATTTACTGCCGATGATGAAGTCAAGGAGGCAGTTTCGGCGTATTTTGCAGATAAAGAGAAATCATTTTTTATGAGGGTATAAATAAATTAATTGAAAGATGTGAAAAATGTATCCGTCTTGCAGGTGAATATATTGAAAAAGAAAAATAATTTGGTTTTTTTATTTCCACCCCTTATCCCCCATTCCGCGAATATAAAAACGCTCCCTCGTATGTTGCGTGGATTATATTAGGTGAAAGCTCCTAATTTAATTTAAAAGATTTCCTGCTACTTCAGTCCAATAAGGATGGAATTTGAATATTTTGTCAAAAGTGATTCCCAAATGTTTCAGATCTGAGAACATCATTAGTTTGTCTCTAAACGAGTCCGAATCGTTAACCCTATCTAAGTTTCTTTTGCGAGGAAGTAGCACCACGGATTATGGTAAGAATTAACGATGTTAATGGATATACAAACTCAATGGGTTCAGTTATTATAGAATTAGAGATTTAAAATAATTTAGTGAATACAAAAATGGTGAGCAGCCTTGCCGAAAAAATATTTATGTTTCATTCTTTCAAATTAAGACAAATAAATAAATTGTCTAAGAGAGTTAGAAGATCAACATGATCTAAAAGAGATATGTTCGACATTAGTAGCTGATAATTTTTTGTATCGATATGAAGCATCAGCATCTCTAAGTTTAACATTAATAAGTTTTATCATACAGATCGACGACAATATTATGTAGTAAATCCTATTTAGGTATCATCTGCCATTTTTACTTACTCTGATGAAGCTCGCGAAGTCTAAAGTTGTCAAATTCGCAGCTGTCAAGCATTGTATCTTCTGACTATTTTGTAACATCAACACTAATGCTTTACGAAAATCACGATCGTATGACAAATGCCAATTGCATTCGTAGATGGCGTATGATAATTGCTCACTCTGAAAAACTCACGTTGTATTAATAAAGCGTTTATACTAGAGAATTGTAGAATAGATAATTTACTTGATACATCAATTCTTGTCCTGCGTAACAGTAATAAAATAATTGTATCGTATGACCTATTGAGAATGAAAACATTTTGGAGAATTGCCTAGAATCTACTTTCTGAAACAAATTTTAATTAATTATACTTATCTAGAAAATTAGTAAAATTTATACCATTGTTAGGAAAGCTGCGCAGTTAGCGCATGCACTAACAACGAATTGGAATATAACGATTATGCTGAAAGTTGATTCCATATCGTTACAAATGCTAAAAGAAATGGTGCTAATTTCTTTTTCTATTATAGTTAAAATATTTACTTATTTATTAGTTTATGCTGTTGCCAACAGTGACGTAACATTTCTTTATCAGTCATTTCATTTTCCATTTTACCAAAAATTACTCGCCTCTGTTCCTTCGATTCTTCGTTCAAAATATTCCTTATCACATGCTGCCATATTGAGAATTGTATGGCACACATGGTCACTAAAGCTACGAAGAAGAAGTCGAAAGCCATTATAGCGAATAAATGATACCAATTTAGAAAATATTGCCAAATATAGATTAATTCGTATACGAAGTGTTTATTCCAATCGAATGGGAATGTTGATTTTGAAATAAGTTCGTTATACTTAAGAAAAGGCATGGTTGTAATGAACGTGTTGCTGAATATTGAAATAATAAGGACGATACTAGTTACTGTGACGGCAAATACGGCTTTGTTTTCTAGATGTGCTCGGGTTTTATCATCAACAGCTTTAACAGGCCAGAATTGCTTCCAAATTTTGACCAATATTTCATTGAAGACACGGCGATTTCTCAAGATGCAATATATTCTTACCAGGGCCTTAAAATAATAAGGTCGTGAATTCAATTTTTATTATGGTGGAATGTTTTACCGCAAAGTTGATTGTAGCTGTAATACTAGCGCTGATAGCTTCATTAATATCTTTTCCATGCATTAAAATGTATGTTACATTGAAAACCTCATTTATGAATAAAAATGAGAAGAACATCCAACCTATTGCTTTTCCATATGGTAATTCATCATCAGGCCAGCAGCAAACGGATTGTAATAAAACTTTAACTGGTAACAAACATTTCTTGACACCATCTTGATACATATCTTGCGTAAATTCTGGAAAACATGTATATAAGATTATTGGTAAATGTGGTATGGTAAGAGTTGTGGTATACTCGAAGATAATTTTTCTAATTTTCCTGGCATCTTTCGACAAATTTGTGTTTTGTGGGAAATGATTTATAAAGTGGTGTACCTTAAGTTTTATATGGAAAATTTAGTAAGTGGGGATAATTTCATCTGTACATTTCTTCCTAAATCGATACGTTTCATTTTGAAAGGTAATAATCAGGTGTCATTGTTATGAGAAGCAGGTTGATGAGTTTATTTGTATATCTTACTAGGTCAACAAAAATAAAATAAATCGTTTAAACATAGAGGCAAGAGCGATTGTTACAGGAGTGAGAGACATGCAAATTTCGAGCAACTGTTACTTTATGAAATTTTCATAACACAGCTTGTCATTCTAATAGAGACTCCACTTTTTATGACCTGACGTCATTAATTAATTTTAAAATTATGTACCTATTGAATAAAATCAAATATAAACTGATTATTTCGAGTAATTAATTCTAAAGAAATTAATAAATGAACGAGGTCAAAACTGTAATGCACTTATGTATGGGTATTGATTTGAAAAAGTTTGAAAACTTGTATCTTTCCACCACCACCACCACCTCACCTAGTCTTATATAATTAATGTGAATGCATTGCGTAAGCTCCATTTAATAAGCTGCAGTGATATTAAGTACTCCTCAATAAGCTATTATGGCTAATAAAATTGTTAAAATAAGAAAGTTATCTTTAGGTAACCACATCTTAAAATCTATTATATTTATTATTTATTGTTCTTGATACAGATTTTGCTAGAGATATCTATCGAGATAACGCCAAAATATTCCTATTATATAGCAAAATAGTGATGCAATCTCTTGGATTCTGGCCAGATACTGAATCTCACCTTTCAAGTATTATATCCTGGTTCCTTTTTCTCAACGTGTTTGTAGCTGAAATATTCAACGTAGCTTACACTCTAGTCCATGTTAAAGAACTAATCGTGGCAGTGATTGGAGCACTTACCGTGATAACAAATTTTGAGGTAAGCAACTAATCTGGATAAATTTATAAATCGCTTTTATTATTGTAGACTCTCGTTAGAATGCAGATTCTATTGTTTAATAAAGGAGTCATCAATGATATTTTAGTAAAAGTTTGGAGAGAATTTTGGCCTATAAAAGTGTTATCGCTACGAAAGCGTAACAGAATCAGCAAGAAAACTAAAACATTATTATTTTTGGTGGTGATTTTTACAGCAGCCGCTATATTAAGTAATACAAAAATTTCTCTGAAACCCTTGCTTGTCCACAAACTCCTGTTTAAATCCAGCTTTCCTTTTAATTCCCAGGCATTATATATTTTCGAAATAATTTATACTTGGCAATATTTTGTGGACTGGTTTGTAATGTTCATGGCATGCGGATTTGATTTTTTCTTTATTAGTTTAATGAGCGTATGTATTACACAATATATTATATTACAAGATGTTATCAGAGCTGTATTCAGTAAAGAATCTAAGAAACACAGGAAAATAATTTTTGGTGAAAGAGGAATAAACATGACGGATAAAGAAATGCTTTTTGAGTGCTTAAAGCAGCATAAATTACTAATAAGGTAAGATTCTAGAAAAAGCTTACTATAATTATAAAGGGCACTCTATGAATTTTACAGGATATGTAGCGATTTAGAGGAGGCAATAACGACAACTATACTCCTTCAATTTGCTGTGAGTGTAGGAGCCAATTGTATTGCCTTTCTAATACTGGTAACACTTTAGAATTAAACAAGCCGGTAAAGATCTATTAATTTTGGGTATCATCTTGTAGAATATTGAATCTAGTCTGTTTGTGGAAGTATTCCCATATTGTGGTGCTCATCTTCTTCAATTGTTTTATTTCTGTTGTGTTGGACAAAATTTAACGCACGAGGTAAGAATTATGTTAAAAGTATTATTGGCTTTGTTGCATTTTATGTTTAGTCCCAGAAGTACTCGATTTGTTAGGTCGGGTACTTCTGGGACTACCCTCGTATATCTATTGTTTAGCCAAATTTTGCACGCATTTCCCAGCTTCTGCAAATAGGTTGGACTTTTAAATGAACGTTTTAGAGTGGCAACTTAAGTGTCGCCATCTATGAAAGTGGTTGGCATTTATGTTACGATTTACAATTACGTAAGTCCTTAGTGTTGATGATTCAGAGAAGTCAGCAGGAACAACGCATAACAGCTGTTGGTTTGATTGAATTGAATCTAGAGAGCTTTATTAAGGTTGGTATTATAACTTATGATATAATAATAATTGATACATTTTTGTTTCAGTTGCTCAGATTGAGCTTTTCAATTTATACTCTGTTGGATAGTTTCCTGGTAGTGGATGACGAGTAGGAGAAACAAGTATTAAGTTCTCTTGCTTTTGTGGCAGGTGTAATAGTAAAAGTACTTCTGTCATCTGTTAAACTATAGAAACAGTTAATTACTGAGATGTTTTTTTTCTGAAAGTTAAACTTTAAAAGCACTTATTTCCTTACTGTTTTAGTAGGTTGTGATAAATCACGTAGATCACGTCTGTCATTATATTTTTGACAGCTCTCACAGTACACAAACAAAAAAACATCAGCAAATTTGACTAAGTGTTATTCCTTTATGACAGGAGTAAAATTATATTTTTGCAATTTAATTGCCAAAATATTTATGACAGCTGTCAAATTCTGAAAACAGTTTTCACTCTTCTAACATTTCCAGACTTTATAATTTTTTTTCTGAAACTTAAAGCACAAAACTTAAACTATAAGCACTTATTTTCTTCACTGTTTTAACAGATGTAACGGTTAAAACAGCTGAAACTGTTATATTTTTGACAACTCTCAAATGACAATTTTTTTAATGAGTTTTAACAATTATAACTGTCAAAATATATGTGAGAACTTTAGAAGTGTCAAATTACAAGAAAACAGTCATGTTTTTGTTTGAACAGTTTAACTATTAACATATTTCTGAAAACTGTCAAATAGTGAAAAAACAGTTTTCACTATAGTAACACTTACAGATGTTATAGTTTTTCCTGAAGTTTGTCAGGCTATAAAAGCACTTGTCTGTTTTAGCGGATATAACGGTTAAAATAGCTTTGACAACTGTTAAACTGTGAAAATAGCTGTTTTTACAGTTTTAAGAGCTGTAACTTTATTTTTAGATTTGACAATTTATTATAACTGTCAAAATATATGTGACCGCTGCAGAAGCGTCAAATTGCAAGAAAACCGTTATGTTTTTGTTTGAACAGTTTAACTAGGAACATAATTCTGACAACTGTCACATTGTGAAAACAGTTTTCACTCTAGCAACACTTAGAGATGTAAAATTTTTTCCTGAAGCTTAATATATAGATATAACGGTTAAAATAGCTTTGACAGCTGTTAAACTGTGAAAACAGCTATTTTTACAGTTTGAATAGCTGTAACTTTATTTTGTTTAATCTTTATTAGATTTGAGAATTATAACTGTCAAAATAAGTCTCAAAGCTTCGCTTGAACAGTTTAACTATTAGCATAATTCTGACAGCTGCCAAATTGTGAAAACAATTTCAACTCGCCTAACTTTTACACACATTGTAAACTTTTCTTGAAACTTGTCAAACTATATGGAATTAGAGGTATAACTGTCATAATATTTCTGACAGTTTTATAATTACAGAAACATTATTTTCTCTCAGATTTGATGAATGAGATTGTTAGCTTAAATCTTAAGAGTGTATAATTTCAAAATCAGTTTCTTATAATTTCCTGTAATTATAATTGTCAAAATATTTGCTATCGTGGATAAATTACAAACACATTTCCTCGTTTTGACAGTAGTATCTATCAAAATATTTTTGACAGATGTCAAATTCTGAGAATAATTGCAAGCTATGAAAGCACTTATTTTCTTACTGCTTTGCAGGGGAGAGGAGAGGGGAGGGGGAAGCCTAAAATACCTATAGCATCATATCTAGTTGTTATAGTTGTAAATATTTCAGTTATATTTAACATTTTGACAGCTTAATTGTCAATTCTTACATTTCCCTCATTTTCACTGTTTCAAAACTAGCAGACGTATTTTCTTTCTAAACGCTGTTGTAATATAAAATCTACTTACTATTTTGACGTGTGTTAATAATAATAATAATGAAATTTGACAGTTATTACTGTCAATCATCAAAATCTAATAATATTGGATAATCTTTGACAGCTGTCAAAAAGCATTGTCAATTTTGAATCGCCAGGCTGCAGGTGGTAGGAATTTCCACTCGGAAGCGATCAATTTAGAAAGAGAAGTGACATCTTTATTTAGAATAAAAACAACGAATGAAACGTTTGCACCTGCATTAAGAATTGTATGTTAAAATGATAAACTATTGATTCGAACACGTATATATTTGAAATGTAGCCGTTTTAAATTATATAATAAGATAATTTTACTGGAGGTATAATTATAATTGGAGCCTCTTGTCACGTTAATTATAAGTTATTGCAGTATAATAGTGCAATTGTGAATTGATCTCGTATATTATGTATTTATTATAGCCACTGAAATAGATATTGCAGACAAGTACATCTTAATCAATACTCTTTGGAAATAAAGCAGATATAATACTTAATGTTTGTATATGTATTTTCTATATTATATTAGCGATTCGTTTTCATCAATAAATTATTTAATAACGTATAAAATGAGAACGATAACCTCATAATCTGTAACAGAAAATAAATGTTATTATCCTTGAAACCAATAAGCATTAAACCTTGAGGAAACTAGCAAAACCCAATTCTGTTATACCAGCAGCCGTCAGGCATTGCACTCTTTGACTTCTTTGAATCATAAGAACTAGAGCTCGACGAAATTCATAATCATAGGATAGATGCCAGTTGCATTCGTATAATGCATCAGCCACACGACCACTCTGCAATAGTAAATATGTTTCTCTCAAAATATATAGCATATATACTACAATTTATTTACCTCATAAGATAATACAGTTCCAGCATAGCAGTAATACAGTAGCTGCGATAAGTGAGCAGCAGCATACATGACCATTTTTAAAAATTGGCTGGTATCAACTTTCTGTAATGATAAAAGATTACAAACACAGCAAATTAATGATGTCAACATTTACCAATATCAAACTAGCTGCGCAAAAGGCGCTGGTGCTGACAAAAAATTGTATAAGTGTGGTTATGTTGAAAGATTCTTCTAATTCGTTGCATATCCTGCAAAAAAAATCCTATCAACATTGAATTAAATCATCAAATAATCTTACCCAATAATCAATTTGTGTTGTTCCAAACATTCCTTTAACATCTCTCTATCATCCATAATCTTACCTCTCTCCCCGAAAATCATTTCGCGATGTCTTCTAGATTCCTCCGTTAAAATAGATCTAAGCACTTCCTGTACGATAACGAATTGTACCGAGCAAATCGTTACTAAAGCAATGAAGAAATAATCGAAAGCGTTGATCATAAATAAAATAAACCAATCGCAGGAAAATTGCCAAACGTAAGTGAGCTCGTAATTATAAATTTTGTATCCGTCGAATGGAAACACAGATCTTAATATCATGCCTCGGTTTTTAATGAATGGCACTCCAGATATTTGAGAGTTACTGATTGTGGCTGATGCTAGAAATGATGTCGTTAAAATAAGGGCTATTCGGGCTCTTTTTACCATTTTCTCCTTTAGATTTTGATTTAATAAGTCTACAGACCAGAATTGTTTCCAAATTTTAACCAATATTGTATGGAGAATTTTTCTTTTCTGTAGCATGATATACAATCGAACTACACCCTTGAAAATAATACTCAATAATTTCCAAAATAAAAGGAATAGAAATATTTGCCTCCATAGTAGTTGTGACTGTAGCTCCAGCTCCTACAGCTTCGCTGATATCCGTCAAGTATTTGCAGACGTAAGCTGCATGACAACTTTCCATCACAAATAAATTCCAGAACACAAACCAACCTGCACTTTTATAAATTAAGCTGTCATTGTCAGGCCAAACGCAACAACCTTGTAGGAGAATTTTTCCTGGTAAGATACATCTTTTCACTCCATCTTGATACATGTCTTTACTAAATTCTGAAAATAATTATAATATATTTAGAGTAATGTGGATGATAATATCAAAATTATGCCTATAGAGAGCTTTTCTAGAGTAGATTTTCTAAGAGGCATATTTTATCTTGAACAAAAATTGGTGGTCCTAAACGTATCGATGTGTTTAAATGAGTTTTTCATGTAGAATTGTCAGAGTTATATATAATGGGGAGCTTCGTTTATAATTTATATGTGAACTGGACTCATAAGCTTTCCTTTAATTTATATGTAGATGTCTAAAGTTTTCGTTAGCAGGTGTGTAATTGTGTTACCTCAATCATCTTCTTTTTAATATTTAATTAATTTTTGAAGTGTAGATGACTTACTAGGATGCTATTATTTTTATTTTTTTTTAATTTAGACTGTCACAAGAAAAATCAATTAATAATAAATTTATATCACATTAACAATGATGATATTACTCATAAGTTGCGATTTTAAGATATTTTTGGATTCAGTGACGATTCCCTGCAGTTCTTTTCATCATATTTATGTCGTAGAACTCAAATAATGCAGTTCTCTCTACTCCGCCTCCTGTTGTATCTGGAGTGCCTCAGCGTAGTATCTTGGGCCCTTCGCTGTATATTATTTACTCATTAAACATAATCAATTGTTTACAACACTGTAAATTAAACAGGAACTTTCAGTTTTTTTGTCGACGAATCTTCTAAACATTGTCTGCACATGAATGCTAAAAAAACGGCTGTCTTGGTTTTGGTTTAGCTTAGACGAGAGCTGCAGTGATGGATGGGGTGGATAGGGTGGATAGTAGTATTAGTTAGTATCTAGTGATGTGAGAGATCTCTAGAGAGGTCTGGAAATATCTGTTTTTTTTTGTAATCCTATGTATCAATTTACTTTATGTATTATAGCGGATGAAGCAGGGAAACATCCCTAACTTTGACGTTGAATAAAAACTAAAAAAGGTTGAAAAAGTTTGTTATTATTATTATTTTAAAAAAGGCAATATTGGAAGTTTATTTCGTTAAGTTTTAAATAAAATATCTTGCAAAAGATGGTCTTTATTATCAACATATATATTATCTACATTATCATTATATTTTATCTACAATTGAGACAGCCCATGCTGGCTGTGAGTTTTTTTAGATACTGCTATAACGTGTTTTCTTTATGGTAGCGAGTTGGAATGAGGACATCTTGGGCTCTTCTGATAATTGTACGAGGAGGGGGTCTGTCTGGATCCAGGGCGGCGACTTCGGCGACGATCGGGTTGGAGGACTTGCCCATTCCACTTAGAGTGCTGGTCGCCAGCTTTATTGTATGTTGATGCAGCGATAGCATCTGCAGGTTCCCTTCGCAGGTCTGTGTTTCTTACGAACGATGCGGCACACACAATCATCCTCAACACCTTATTTTGTTGGGCCTCCAATCTTTTTAAATGTGACTTGATCACACACGACTAAGTTAGAGCACCATAAGTGAGAACGGGAAGCCAAATATTAAAGTTTTGCATCACCCTCTGAAGCATCTCTCCCGCTATGCGACCTATTTCCAGGCGTATTGTTTCATTTAAGGTTTGTACGCTGTTAGGGCGATGTGCCATGAAACTTTATAAATATAACGCTTATGTACAACGATAGATAGCCGACTGCCCTTGAGGGGTGAGTCATTACTAAAGCACATCACCGTACACCTCAGCTTTAAACATTTCCTTCAGAACAGCCATTGAATTATGGTTTGTATGGACAGTGGCGTCAACTTGTTGGAATCAGACATGTCCCATATCAAACTGTTCGAGATGTGGTCCAAAAAAATCTTGGATTAAGGGCATGATCTGATGATGAATCTTGGGATCATGCCCTTATATCGCTCGGAAGTGGTGGTAAGTACACGATCATGTTTCTCAAAAGTTACAATCCAACTGTTGTGACAATTTCTTGAATCTGTTACAGATTATCATCAAATATCTGATTATTACAATCCTGTAAGGATAGAAATGGAGGTCAATGTGAGGAATTCGACGTATAGTACTACTAGATAGGTTGAGGACGATCGAGTGTTTCCGAGTACAGAGCCAACTCCCTTTTTCGCAACATTCCCACATCTGCAGAAGTTATCCACCGAAGAGAGAAGAAGCGATTTGGTAGCCATATCATTTTGGCAACTGACAGGTGACAGATGGACAAACTTCTTGAACTATTGTATTATTTGAGCCTATTCTCACCTTTCTACGATCTAATACATAGTATAGTGAAAAAAGCATACCTTCTATAGTGTTATAAAAGATTTCAAAATTTGCTGGGGTTGGGTTGGTTCTTTTTTTGTCTTGTCAAAAATAAACTGATATTGATATGGGTAACTGCCCAACCCTAACAAATTTTGAGATCAAGTATTCAATGATCGATTCTACAATTTTTATTTCAGGCTTCTTATATCCGATGCCTCAAAGTCTTCACGAACAAGCATGTAGGATCCTCTGTGTCTAGTAGTCGTACTGTAAACAATGGATATCAGTTTGTAAAAATGGTTATCGAACCTTTACAATAAATATTGAGATCCAAAATCCAAACTTCAATTTGCTCAAGCAAACTTAGAACTATTGTGATAATTCTAGAATTATCCAAGTTTCTCTAAAACTGTTGATATGACACTAGGACAGGATCATGATAATCATCCTGGAACTGTCAAAATAGGACTACAAAAATGTGAGTCATTGAAATGTCATTTCTAGAATTATCTAATTTTTCTTAAAACTGTTGAGATCATCCTAGGTCTGCTTAGTGATCCTAGAATTGGAAGAAGTAGTCTTTGCATTGTTGTAATGGTTCTGGTATCATTCTTGAGTCCTAGAATTGTTTATGCTTCTTTTTGCGATGGTCCAAGGATTATCGAGGTTCCTAAAGGAGTATTATGAACTATTGTCATTTGATTTTTCAATATTACAATGGTTCACATGGAAACTGTTGATATGATCCTGGAATTGTTTAGAATTCGACTTGGGGTGGTCCTATAATTGTTTAAGTGATCTCTCCACTGTTGAGAAGTTATTGGAGTGCTTCTAGAAGTGTTAACGTGATCCTAGGACTAGTAAAGTAGTCTTTGGGCTGTTAAGAAGGTATTGGTATGATTCTAGACAATACTAGAATACTCGTAGATGTCCTAATAAATGTCAGGTGATTCTGGAACTATAAAAATGGTTCTAGAATTGTTGAAGTAGGCTTTGAATATTTGTAATCAGTATGAAATTATTGAAATTTTTTTTAGAACTATTTTCAAATTCCTAATAGACTTCAGATGATTTTAGAACTGTTGTTGAAATGGAATTTTTAAAGTAATTTTAGGACTATTGTGGTAAAAAAAAACTGTTGAAAGGGGGGTTGGGCATCGTTCTAGGACATTAGAATTGTTTAGACTTCATGTGGTGGTGGTCCTATAATTATTAAAGTCTTGATATACTTAAGGTGACTCTTAAAATGGTTCTAAAATTGTTAAAATGATCTTTAATGGTTTAGAACTATTTTGGTTGATTATTATTATATTATTATATTAAATCTTTAATCGTTCAGAAAGAGATGACTGAGACGATTCTAGAATGGTTGAATTCAACCACGAATGTTTTCGATTTCTTTGAACTTCTTGGAGTAGTTCTAACTACTAGTTCAAGATTGTTGGCCGACATCTTAATTTATTCTACGTATGTATATGTTAATATCGCTGAGTATTCAAGTTTAACGATATGAATATTAGAATTAGATGCAATTATACATGCGATGCCTCGATTATTATTATTACGCACTCAAAACATATGTTGGTAGAACCTGTATATTTTATTAATTAAATACCCATAAATGGTTATATTTACGTTATGATACTAATTAATTATAATTTAGTCATCAAATACGAATTATATAGAAAAAACGTCAATACTACGTGTGCTGTTAGTGAGTGATGCTTTCAGTATAGAATTGAATTGAGTAAGCCTCGTATATTGTGGTGAATTGATTTCAAAAGGGAAATAGATTTAACAACCTCTCCTATACAGCTCCAATTTCGATAAGTCAATTATATACCACAAGATCATTATACTAATAACACGGATTGTAATAAGCTACATGTAAGTATACCTAACACCACCTTTTTAAAGCTAATATTTGTCAGTCGGGAATAAAGATGCCTGTTCCAAAACCTCTGATTAGAAAATTGTCTGCAGGTATCAATTTTCGATGTTTTTGAGCATATTTTCAGCCTGAAAAAACGTCCTTTTTCAGAATTTAGTAAAAGTATGTACAAAGATGATGTTAAAAGGTGTTTATTGCCAGGAAAAATTTTATTACAAGGTGTTTGTTGTTGGCCCGACGACGAAACTTTATTTTATAAAAGTTTGGGGTGGTTCCTATTTTGGAATTTAATAATAGTGGAAATTTTTCACGCGGCTTACGTCGTTAAAAATTATAAAGATATAGAGGATGCTGTTACAGCAGGAGCTACAGTCACTACGACAATGGAGGTAGAATGATTATTTTAAATCATTTTATAAAAATAATTTTTTGTTATCTATATTTAAGGGCATTGTTCGATTACACACAATATTAACTAAACGAAATATCATCAATTCGATGTTGGTAAAAGTTTGGAAACGATTTTGGCCACTCGACGTGGTAGACCCGATTAAGAGGATTCAACTTCGAAAAAGGGCACAACTATCTCTGGTGTTGACTTCAATCTTTTTAGCCTCCTCAATAATTAGTAATTCGCAAATGGTGGCCGTTCCTTATATCAAAAATAGAACAATGCTATTGAAATCGACGTTTCCCTTCGATTGGGATCAACTTTATTATTACGAAATAGTTTATGTTTGGCACTATTTTAGCGATTGGTTTGTGTTATTTATGATAAATTCGTTCGATTTCTTTTTCGTGGCTTTAGTCACGATTTGCTCCGTTCAATTCGCGATAATGCAAGAAGTTTTCAAGCTGATATTATCGAAGCAATCGTTAAGACATCGAGTGGTGATTTTTGGTCAACGAGGCAAAACTATGGTTGATAAAGAGATGTTATTGAAATGTTTGGAACAGCACCAATTGCTTATTGAGTAAGTTTGATTAGTTTAATTATTTTTTTTTGTGATTCAGATTTATCGTTGTAGTATTTGCAACGATTTAGAAAAATCGTTTAATATAACGATACTGATACAGTTTTTTGTAAGCACAAGTGCAATTTGTGCTGCAAGTTTATTATTGGTAAATATGCATAAATAAGCAGCAATATTAAAACTATCTTTTTATACTGCTTTGTGATTATAGAAAGTCGATTATAGTCAATTTTTGAAGATGTTAATGTACGCAGCTGCCCATTTGTCGCAGTTGTTCTACTTCTGTTTTGTTGGGCATGAATTGTCTTATGAGGTAGGTAGTTCTAAATCTATTTATATTATTTATCTACTATAATTGTCTATAAACGTCATTAAAAAAGAGGTAAATATTGGACCAGTTATTGCCAAGTCTGCTGTATATACGAGACATGATGTTGGACCAAGGACGATGTCTTGAGGAACACCTCAATGTATCGGGTATAATTTAGAAAGCTGAAAGTGAGCCTCTTTAGCTTGATTTGTAGTCCAGTGTGTCACATCTTCTCCCAGCAAAGCGGATGAATAATATCTTTTGGCATTTAAGTCTTTATTTATTTGGTTGATCAACCTATGGGCTTCTTCACCTGTTCTGTGCTTATTGTGGAATCCAAACTGAGTCACCTCAGTTTGGATTTTGACCTTCTTTGTCACCTTCTAAAGAAAATAATTTGTTCTTTCTGAATTAGGTCTCTCAGTTCTGTTGTTCAAGGCTCTAGCATCTTATTACATTGCCTCCAAACTAGTATGGGAGTGTTTGCAAAACCTAACTGTCCTGGCCAGAGACAACAAAGTCACCTTGGTGTGGACGCCAGGACACAGGGGTATAGCAGGCAATGAAACCGCAGACCAGCTAGCGAGGGAAGGTTCCCAAATTAAATTCACCGGGCCGGAGCCAGGTCTGGGTATTACAAAGAGTGCAGTACGTGGTGCAATTAATGAGTGGATTATAAAACAACCCCAACTAAATTGGAACCATGTAGCTGGACAAAGACACAGCAAACGGATGATGGAACGACCGTAACAACGACTAACTGCTGACTTACTTGCATTAAACAGGACTCAGCTTAGGGCAGTGGCATATCTATTAACAGGACACGGCTGTCTAAGAGGTCATCTGCACAAGATGGGGATCTATAAAGATGAACCCCTATGCAGACCCTGCAATGAGGAGGAGGAAACAGCCTTTCATATCATCTTCGAATGCGTGGCACTAGGTCAACGTAGGGTTACTTTGCAAAGCGCATTTGATCTACCAGTGGAGAAAGATTTACCAAATAGGCTTCTAAACCTGATCGAGGGAACTAACCTGTTTGAGTAAAATGGAATCAAGGTAGGAATAACACAATAGGCCCAGTGGGCCGCAGTGTTAGGGATAATTAGAGACTGCCCTGCCTTGATAGCAATCAATCAATCAATCAATCTGTTGTTATTTTGCTAAGTTCTTACTTCTTCTTATTGTAAGTTTGTCTTTTTTCTGCTGTGCTTTTTGTTAAGCCTATTTCAATATTCAGCTTAGTTTTTATTAAAAAGTAGATTAAAAGAAATCAGGATTGATCTAGATAATTAATCAGGCTTATTATTATGTTATAAATGTTGCTGTTTTTGTTTAAAATTTATGTCTAGATTTTTACTTGACTGATTCCTTTCCTGACGCAAAAATCACTGGGATTGCCAGTCTGGAGCCTTACATTAGATGTTTAGCTTTGTAGACTCTTCTAATAACAAATTTATTATCTAGGGTATTGAAGAATGCTTGAAAGATTTCTTTTTTTTTGTTGTATTGTTTGATGTTTTTGAGTTCTCTCTCATGCGGTTGAAAACTATTTTGGTATTCTAGATGGCTGGTTTGTATTTCGATTTCAAGTGTTGAGCCATTAAGCCAATCTACTGACAGACAACGGTAGGAAGCAAATCAAACATTATGTCCTTTGTTTCATAAGCTTAGTGAGCATTTCTTCGAGCTTATAGTCATATTGTTGACAGCTTGGTTAGTCATCGGTGTTGTTTGGTTGTTGTTAGTATTGTTTTGTATTTTGTTGCTATTGGTTGTTTGTGCAAATGTCATAAATCTTGACAGGTTGTAGCTTCAGCCTGTGGTGGGGTCTTTATTTCCTCTTCTTTTTTAGATATTTAATGTTGTGCATATTAAACACTTAATGACTTGGTTCCCCAACTTCGTTTTATGGCGTTGGTATCTCTATCATGGAAGACTGCAATTCTTAAGATGAATCTTTTTGGTCTGTGTGGTATTGTGTTTTTCTTTTATCGAACTCTTTGATCAAAATTTTAAAATTTTCACTATCAAAAATTTTGACTTATATTGCTTCATAATTACTGGTTTTTATGGTGTATTTATAAATTGAAAATGGTTTAAGTCAATCATAAATATGTTCCACAACCCAACCTTATAGATTGTTATGGATGGTGGCTTAGGCACAGCTATTATTGTGATGCAACTAATAGTCACCTAATATGAATTATTATCTAAAATTTTGTACTTCAGGACTTCTTAATTCTTTACTATTAGCTACTAGTTTCCATTCTTATTGTGTTGTTGATAGAAGGTGTGGTAAAGTCCTGCTTTTGTGGGCCATACTAACTCTCTTCTGACTCAGTTACTTGAAGTGGACACGCTGTATAAGTCACGGTCACGCAATGACTCATCAATCAAACGAGCGGTTGTCAAAACCAGGTAAACTGAAAGTCAAGTAAAAAATAGGTCACCTGGTTTTAGAAGCAGCTCACCTGGTTGATGAGTCATCACGTGGTCGTATATAGTGCCTAGTTTATACAGCGTGTCCACATCGAGTGGTTGAGTTAGAAGTGAGCAAGTACACCTACTGGTCACCATTTTTTCAAAACTGAATTTTAAAGGACGTTCTGGATTGTTCTAGAAAGACTGATAGATTAGATTTTTCTACGAAGTTTTCGACCGCAATAATCTGGAACCCTATCTACATATATATCAAAATGAGCAAATGAAAAAAAATAAATAAATGGAGTAAATGTCATGTAAAACAGTTACCAACATCAAAACATTGACCAAACTATACAAGAAAAATTATACTGAAATTTACTGATTTTGACGTTGTGTCTTTTATTGTGTAGAGCGGCCAATTGAGTGATGCCATCTATGAATGCAATTGGCACCTATCGTATGATCGTGATTTTCGCAAAGCTTTAATTCTCATCATCCAAAGAAGTCATAGGGTGCAATGGTTGACAGCTGCTGGAATGGTAAAATTAGATTTCGCAACATTTTTAAAGGTTTGCAAAAAATATTAAATGTTATCGTCCCAAAAAATAATAAAAAATTTCTGTTTGTAGATTATGCGCTTATCATTCTCATTCTACACGTTATTGCACGATATGCTGATGAAAAATCTGGATTTGAATTAAAATTTTAATAATATATGTTACTCGATAATCTTAGTTTAGATTTAACTAGCAATATATATTCTTGTGATGTTTTATTTATTTCCCTCAGCATTTAAAGGTGCAATTAAGTTATTTAATTCATGTCCACCTTCGTCAGAATTAATAAATTTTGCAAATGCACTCCTCTTGCAGTATTGAATTGATTTTGCAAATTGTAAATGTCTAACTTCCCCTTCCTCCCTCACGTATTTATAGTCTATATAAGTCAATTAAATACATCTGAAAAGACCAGTCTAATTTTACTTACATCAGAATAGGATATTATAATGCCAGGAAAAAAGATTACTGTACGAAAATTATCGTTAGGTATGATTTTATTTTATAATTCTGACACTATTAAGTTTCACAGAATATTTCAGAGTTTACTAGAGACATTTATAAAGATAGTGTTAAAAGATGCATTCTACCCGGGAAAATTTTGCTACAAAGTGTGTGCTCTTGGCCTGATGATGAAAGATTATTTTATAAGGCTATAGGATGGTTCCTCTTTTGGAGCTTTCTGGTAGTTGAAATTTTTCACGTGGCTTATATTATTAAACATTTTAGAGATATTAGCGATGCTGTATTAACTGGAACTACTGTAACAGCTTTATTGGAGGTAAGACATCTTTTGGAATTGATTAAATATAATCTGATTTGCTTAGGCTCTGGTACGTTTATACATCATTTTAACGAAGAGATCCATCATTAATCATATCTTATTAAAAATCTGGAAGCAATTTTGGAATGTAAACGTAGTAATAAACCGAATTACACGAAACCAGTTGAAGAAGAAAGCGAGAGTATCAACAATTTTAACCTCAATTTTCTTAGTGTCATCAATAATTTGCAGCATCAAGATTACCAGCGATGCATTCCTTCAAAATCGAGGCATGGTATTGAAATCTGTATTTCCTTTCGACTCAACGAAACCATTCAGTTACGAACTGATTTACATCATACATTATTGTACAGTTTGGTGCGGATTATTCGTTATAAATGCTTTCGACTTTTTCTTCGTTGCATTAGTTACAATTTGTTCGATTCAATTTGCAATTTTACAATATGCTTTTAAAAATATCCTCACAGGAACGTCAAAAGGGCAACGAGTTGCTATATTTGGCCAGAAACATAGTAATATTAGCGATAAAGATATGTTATTAAAATGTTTGGAACAACACCAAATTCTGATTGGGTAAGCGTGTTATTTGAAACAGTTCTTTTTATAGATATATGAGAGAATTGTAGAATTTGTAACGAATTAGAAGAATCTTTTAATATATCCATATTAATACAATTTGTCGTGAGTATTAGTGCAATTTGCGCAGCTAGTTTAATCCTGGTAAGTTTAGATATCCCCCAAAAAGATTTTAAATCTTCTATTATAAATTGTAATTTTACAGAAAGTGGATTCTAATCAGTTTTTAAAGATGGTAATGTATGCTGCTGCTCATTTAGCACAATTATTTTATTATTGTTTCGCTGGACATGGATTATCTTATGAGGTAACCCAAATAAATCCTTCTAATCCGAAATTACTATTAATAACGGTTTCCTCCGTTGCAGAGTGACAAACTTTCTGACGCCATCTATGGGTGTAATTGGCATTTATTTTATGATCGTGATTTTCGTAAAGCTCTCGTTTTAATAATTCAACGAAGTCAACGGGTGCAATATTTGACGGCAGCGGGGATTGCAAAGTTAGACTTTGCAAGTTTTATAAAGGTATCATTAATATTTTAGACGATCAAAGGTGACTAATGAGTGTTTTATAGGTTATGAGATTATCGTTTTCATTTTATACGCTACTAAATAGTTTATTAGCGAAGAATATTGATCAGAGTTAATTTATGTTTCTTTGTCCGCTTGAAAGTTTGTACACAAACAAAATTATAAAATAAAAAACTTGTTTAATTGTATCCTTAGACGTTTTCGTATGTTTTTTCTTTTCAATTACAGCAATTACTTTAAGGAAAAAAGTTTGTTTTAATCACTCCTAATTATAATGCGGCATCTGATACCCTATCTTTTTAAATCAATAGAAATGCTTCCTAAGAAGTTTTACATCCAATCTGATTCATTTCCAATTTTAAAAGGTATGTGAGATGTCTCCTAAGCAAGAACCTATTACAAAGTTATCACTAGGTAATGTTTTTAATATTTTTTGGTATCCAAATCGGAAACACAATATTTAATTGGGGCAATGAGGTAATGCGTTTTGTTTTTGCTATAGTAAACATTTTTTTTGTATGTCTGCGATGTTAATTAGTTCTTTCTGGTTCTTTTTCAATTTCGTTTTCTCTTAGTAACTTCTCTTAGTAACTTCTATAGAAGAAATATACAGAGGTTCTGAAAAATATCAACATTTCTAATACCACATACCTCGACATTACTCCTCAAGAAAACATCAATTCTTCGGAAGAAGACGGCTTTCAGGTTGTCAGGCATCGACGAAGGACGACAAATAAAAATAAAACTATTACCGGATGTGCAACGAACTCAAACATAAAAGCAATTGCGAAATACAGTTACTTATATGTTACTAGACTGGAGAAAGATGTCACAAGCGAGAATATTATTAACTATTTAAAAGAGTTGGAGTTTAACGACGTGATTTGCGACAAGATGAATTCTAAGCGACCGGATATATATTCCTCATTTAGAATTGGAGTACCAGCGCTCGTCTTAGATAAGCTGAAAGACGCTAGTATTTGGCCAGTGGGAACGTACCTAAACACTTTTTTTTGGAAGATGAAGCCGTATACCAAGACGACGTAACTGAATCCGATTCAAATTTGTTTACAATATATTATCAAAACGTCCAATGTCTGTCTACTTCTTATAACAAGCTGAATATTGAAATTGGCTTGTTAAAAAACTGCAAAATTGTTCTTATCACCGAGCATTGGCTTGAAAAAGAATCTTTAACAATGATTCATATTACTAACTTCAACTTAGTCTCCTGTTATTGTCGTAGAAACACCATCCACGGTGGTTCAGAAATTTATATCTCTAAGGATCTATCCGCAACTCCTAATGACGCTGTAAATCACCTTGCTGCAGATCTTACTTTCGAGTGTTGCAGTGTAACTGTCTGTCGACGTAAAATGAAGTATGTACTCGTATGCGTCTACAGATCTCCGTCCAGTGACTTTAATCAGTTCTGTGATAAACTAGAGCAACTGCTGATATTAATTACGCGCTTACAGTTAAGGACCATTATAGCTGGTGATTTTAATATAGACATCTTAACCAATAATCAAAAATCAAATCAACTAACAAGTATATTGGATTCTTTCGGGGTTGAAGTGCTCGTTAAGGAACCCACGCGTGTGTCTAAATCTGCGCAAACCTGTTTAGACAACTTTTTTATACTTCCTGGTAAAAATCTACCCATTGAATGTTTCAATGCTACAACATTAGATACAGGTTTCAGCGATCACAAAGCTATAGTGACGAGTGTCAAGCTCAATACTGCACCCGTAAAACACGTATATAAAAAGTGTCGTATATTTTCTAATACCAACCTGGAGCTTTTTATTTCGGCGGTAGCAAATGAAAACTGGTTAGACATTTATAGTGACTGTCACAACTGTAATGATAAGTTTAATATTTTCTTAAATGTGTTTTTAAGATACTATAACGAATTCTTTCCTATTAAAAAACTGTCAGTCAAACCCAACAAAAATCCTGCTGTTGCTAAACATCTTGTTAATCTTAGAAATATTGTTTCTACTTTGCAAACTATTTCCACTACCGATGCCAGCTACAAGCCTACGTATTTGTTTTACAACAAAGTATACGAAGATGCGATAAAAGCACACACACGTTGCCATTACAACTTGTAGCTAATGCAATCAAATAATAAAAGCAGAGAGATATGGCGGATAGTCAATACTCACATGGGTAAAAATGTATCTAGTGTAACACCTTCAACCGACAACCTTCAATTGCTAGCAAACGAATTTAACCAACAATTTGTTAATGCTGAATCTGCTCGCGAGGTTAATAATGAAAGGTTAAATATTGCACGCAATGAGTGTTCCCTCTATTTTTTCCCGTTATGCGAAGTGGAGCTCGAATCCGCAGTTACATCACTTAAAAAATCTAAATCATGTGGTATTGACGACATTCCTATACACTTCTTAAAGAACAGTTTCCATAGCTACGCTAAGCCCCTCTACCACATCATAAACTGCTCTTTTGAATCTGGTTGCTTTCCTGATCTACTTAAGCAAGCTGTCGTAATTCCCGTCTATGAAAAAGGTTGCCCTAATGATCTCACTAACTACAGACCTATAAGTCTTTTGACTGGTTTCTCCAAATTTTTCGAAAAGGTGGTATATGATCGCCTCTATAACTTCATCATAAAATATAACATTATCAGCCCCTTCCAGCATGGCTTTCTGAAAGGCAAAGGTATCGAAACTGCGCTGTTTGATCTCACACAAGCCACCTTAGAACTCTTAGAAAACAAAAGCACTCCTTGTGGCATTCTTCTAGACCTTTCCAAAGCTTTCGACAGCATCGACCACCAGCGTTTACTTTTAAAGCTTGAATATTACGGAATAAGAGGTACGGCTCTATCCTGGTTTCGCTCTTACTTATACAACAGAAAACAGAGAGTTCGCTTGCGTTCCAATGTCACAACTGCTACATCCGAAGATCTGGTCATTAGTGCTGGTGTTCCTCAGGGAAGCATACTTGGACCTTTGCTATTTTTATTATATTTTAATGACATCTACTCTATCACGACGCCAGAGATTGATTTCAGCTATCTGACTATTAACTATGCCGATGACACGACTTTCCTGGTAGATGATCTTTCCATCGAGGCTCTTAGAGACAAATGCTCTACAGTATTACGTAACATTGAGGACTGGCTCCATTGCAATAACTTGAACATCAACCATAGTAAAACGCTAACGTAAGGCAAACAAAGTTCTTCACATAATCAATGATTCTGGGTTTATGAAGTTAAGGCATCCACCTTATAGCCCTGACCTAGCTCCGCCAGACTTCTTCTTATTCAAAAATTTAAAAAAGCATCTCAGTGTTTTGCGTCTGATGAACAACTCAAAAAATATATTGCGGGGTTACCGAAGCAATATTTTTCTGAGGGTATGGGGCAATTGGAAAAAAGATGGAATAAGTGTATTAGTCTTGAAGAGAGTTACGTAGAAAATTTTTTTTTTGTTCTCTGTGTGCTTTTCTTCATGACTAGGTAGATAATATAAAACTACGCCCTTTAGCTACAAAATAATTTGTAAGCCAGTTCTTAAATAATGTTTCAGCTGTTCAGGCTGTGCTGCAAAGTTTATAATAATCTTTGTCTACTTCTATCCATTCATTATCATTAAACAGTTCAATAGCGCTTTCAGGCAATTATCACGACAATCCTTCTGTGTCTATCGATGCTATCTTTTTGTACATAACTATATTTACTTGTCAGATGCTTAAGGTGTTATAACTAGGACTAGGTAAAGTCGCCCGGCTTCGAAAAATTAGGTGAGCTGCTTCCAAAAAACTAATTGAAAATCAGCTCACTCGATTTTCGAAGCAGCTCATCTGGTTTTAGAAACAGCTATCTGGTTTTGGAAGTAGCTCATCTGGTTGATGACTCATCACGTGACTGTATATCGTGTCTGGCTTATACCGCGTGTCCAGGTCGAGTTTTGAGTTGAATCCAAAGGAAAACAGAACAACCTTAATGTTAACGAAAAGAGATATGTGATCCAAAGACTTCAATAATAGCAGTTTTTGCTAAAATTATTGGATAACATCTCCTTAGAAACGATTGAAATAGGATCCTGAGGGATTGGTACTTTAGTTTGAGTTATCTTACATTGTTGGGATGCAATTCAGAACAAGAAAGACAAAATACAAGTAAACCAAAGAAAAGAGATCTTTCAATAAATTCGTTGGACTGTATAAGGATCCCCTCGTGAGCTGGTTTCACAACCAGGTAAGCTGACCTGGTTCTGAAAACAGCTTACGAAGAGGCCCTTACACAGCGTATTCGCTGGTGACTGAGGAGTCATTGTGTCCATGTTGAGTGGATGGGCTCGTTAGATTTATTTTTAAATATGTATTACCATAAATAAAGGCTTCCTTTCTTTTGTGACATATTTTTCTGGTCTCTTTGTAACTGCTTGTTAGAAGAGATGCTGTGAAGTTTCTCCTAATTTCTGTAAAAATGGTACAGTTCTATTGGAGCAACCACAGCTGTTGTTTTTGCAGAATATGTAGATTAAAGTATTAGAGATGCTGGTGGACCATAATCAAGTGATTTCCATTTAAACTGTGCACTGTTTACTTGATTAATTAGACAACATTGATTTGGAGAAAACAAAATTTTTTAGATCCACAGGATTGGGTTTATCTTTCATGTATTATCTGATGTTGCACTTGTTAAAAAATGGTATCATTTGTGCAACTATTATTTAGTGATTACCACATCTTGGTCCACGTAAACATCCGTTTTTTCAATAGCCAATAACAGACTGCTCTTTGAGACTTGATACGTCCTATTAATGCAGTAATATCAAGAAAAAATATCTTTTTAGAAGAGGTTTAAAATTTGTTTCCCATGTTTATAATAGAATATTGTGCACCCAGTTTACCTTTCTGCAAAATATGATGAAAGAAATTGAATGGATTTTCGACAACATTAAAGGTATGTAAATTATATTTGCAAACTAGATTGCAGGAAACAAGTTTGCTTCTAAATAAAAAACAATTTTGTTCATTTTTGATTGGAACTGCACATTGCAAATCAAATCAAAAGCAGCTCACATGATTTTGAAAGGAACTATCCAGATTTAGGAACAGCTACCTGGTTTTGAAAGCAGCTCACCTGGCTCACGTTTTTCCAGTGGTTGTTTGTCCAGTTTCATTGCTTTAACCTTGTATTTAATTTTCATTTCGATCAAATGGTAATAAATTATTATGTTTCTGTTTTGGATAGGCGTCTTATACGTCATCATTTACAATTAGATATTGATATATTATATGAAAAATTTTTAGACTTTTCTAGAGATGTCAGTAAAGACGGAGCAAAAAGAGTTTTGTTACCAGCGAAAATCATATTACAAAGTATGGCATGTTGGCCAGACAATAATAAACTCCTTATTAAAATTACGAACTGGTTCTGCTTCTATAATTTATTCCTCGCGGAAATATTTCATACTGCTTACGTCGTTACTCATTTCCACGATATTGGAGACGCTGTAGGAGCTGGAGCAACTGTGACTACCACCATGGAAGTATGGATAATTCTTTAAAAATTAAATTTAAAAATGATATGTGTTTATTTTTAAGGGACTTATACGATTATACATCTTGATAGTGAAGAAATATACAATCAACAGTATTTTGGTGAAAGTTTGGAAACAATTTTGGAGCTTGGACATCATCGAACCTGTTAAACGTAGCAAAATTAGAAGACAAGTTCTAACAGGTGCTTTAGTAACATGGAGTTTCTTATTCTTTTCCTTCACGAGTAATACACAGATTACAAGCGCACCTTATATAAGAGAACATCAGCTTATATTAAAATCAGTATTCCCTTTTAATTGGAATCAAACTTATGTATACGAAGCGTTATATATTTGGCAATATTATTGCGATTGGTTTGTGTTATTTATAGTGAATGCTTTCGATTTTTTCTTTATACCGCTAGTAATGGTTTGTGTCGCCCAATTTGTTATAATGCAAGAAGTGTTGAGGAATATCCTTACTGAAGAATCAAAACGGCATAGGATTGCAATTTTTGGTAAGGAAGGTGCAAGGATGAGTGATAGGCAAATGCTTTTAATGTGTTTGGAGCAGCACAAGCTTCTAATTGGGTAGGTTTTTAAGATAAAATTAAGATCAATTTTAAATTTGAATATTATTAAATAGGATTTGCAACGAGTTAGAGAGCTCTTTTAATCTCACAATTTTGGGTCAATTCTTCGTTAGTACAAGCGCAATATGTGCCGCCACTTTAGTCTTGGTAAGATGAAATTTTGTCTTTAGATTTAATAAAAAAAAATTTAATTCCTCCAGAAAGTTGATTATAGTCAATTTTTGAAGATGTTTATGTATGCTGCGGCTCACTTAACGCAATTATTTTATTATTGCTTCGCTGGACAACAATTAACATACGAAGTAAATAAATTGAAATATGTAAATTTAATTTACATGTTGTTACATGTTATCTTTGTTAGAGTGGGCGTTTATCAGACGCCATCTATGAATGTAATTGGCACTTATCGTACGATCGTAATTTCCGCAAGGCTTTAATTTTAATGATACAAAGGAGCCAGAAGGTCCAACATTTAACAGCTGCTGGGATAACCGAATTGGACTTCTCTAGTTTTTTAAGGGTTATAATTATTATTATGGAAATCAAACAATATTTTAAATTTCATTTTTTTAGATTATGAGGTTGTCGTTTTCCTTTTATACTTTATTGAATAATCTTTTGGTGAAGAACAAGGATAAATGAGATGGAAACAATTTGGTAATCATTCAATAGGTGTTGCATTTAAATATTTATTTATAATTAATAATATGTAGTGCTTAATAAAGATTTAAATTAGCTGCTCTCTTGAATAATTGGTGTTTCATTTTTCGGCAAAAGTGTCCAGGAAAGTGTACAAAGAAAAAGTGAACCGCATTACCTGCAAAATAATTTTTGTAATTTATTTGAAATTAGGGAAGTTAATTGTACCGATACGAATGAAGCGTAGCTCAATTCGAATAGACCTAACGCCTTTATACTAATCGGTTTTTGCGATCTCATGATCATGATCGATAAACATTGCCTAATATCCGTGTATTTTCGATTATACCAAAGGCATTGAAACGCATCCTCCGCCAGCTTTTGGCTCTAATAATTTATTAAATTAAATAATTAAAAATAATTTTCCTGTATTGCAGAATACTTTACCCAATGAGTTAATTCATTTGAAACGCTACAATAATTTAATAATTGCAAAACATGCATTAAAAAGTAAGTAATTAAGTAGATTTTCCCATTTTTGCTATCATCCTGGAATTAATATTGTTAGAAAGCTGTTTTATAACATACAGGGTTTGTCCGGAAAGTAATAGGACTGATTTTATTCCGCCGCGACTGTACTTCGGAGCGGAATCGGTAGAGGGCGTTCCTAGCTAACGAACGAGCGGCTGGTCAGGTGTCTCCGAGCACCTATAGAGTCAGGACAGGCTTTTTCGCGCGACGTGTTTCTGTGAGTGGTGCAAGCCGAAAATGCAGCGTTCGTTAGAGCAGAGGTACGCGATTAAATTCTGTGCAAATCTGCGACACAGACGTTTGATATGATCAAGCAGGCTTACCCAGATGATGTTTTAGTAAGAAGTGGCGTGTTTCGGTGGCATAAGGCCATTTCGGAGGGCCGGGAAGAGGTCGCCGATGAAGACCGTGCTGGAAGACCTTCGACTTCGACAAACACCGACAATGTGACTCGTGTGCGCAAAATTTTGAACTCAGACCGTCGACTAAGTATTCGTTTAATTGCCCAGATGTTAAATTTATCAAAATCTGTGGTTCATGACATTGTGACGGAGCATTTGAACATGCGCAAGGTGTGCGCGAAGATGGTCCCAAAAGTGCTCACTGACGGCCAGAAATTGCGGCGAGTGGAAGTGTGCAAAGAAAATTTGAACATGTGTGAAAGTGACCCCCAATTTTGGAATAACGTAATCACAGGTGACGAGTCATGGATCTTTGAGCATGATCCCGAGACAAAGAGGCAATCTTCCGAGTGGCACACGCCGGCGTCTCCTCGCCCAAAAAAGGGAAGAATGAGCAAATCCAAAGTGAAAACGATGCTCATTGTCTTTTTTGACATCAAAGGCATCGTCCACCATGAATTTGTTCCTCCTGGACAAACCGTCAACGCCAAGTTTTACGCGGAAGTGCTCAAGAGACTCAAACGAAGGGTCAATCGGGTCCGACTGGAAGTTGTACCACGACAACGCCCCGGCTCATACCGCCTTTCTTGTGAACAGCTACCTGACAAAAGCCGGCATCCCAACGCTTCCGCAGCCGCCCTACAGCCCAGATGTAGCCCCCTCGGACTTCTTTTTGTTTCCTCGCCTGAAAAGGCCGATGAAAGGCAAGCATTTTGAGACGACAGACGGGATCCAAGCAGCTTGCATCGCGGATCTTAAGGCTATTCCGGAGAATGCCTTCCGTGACGCCTTTAATGCTTGGAAATCGCGCTGGCAGCGCTGCATCGACGCAGAAGGAGCCTATTTTGAAAGTTTTTAAAGAATTGTAACGATTGGCTCAATAAATTTTTTAAAATCGTTTCAGTCCTATTACTTTCCGGACAAACCCTGTATGTATTTGGATGTTAAATTTAACTTACAATTGTGATGAGAAAACAAACCGCACCTAATCCACCAACACTAGCTACAAGTTGATAAAAATGTCCGAATTCGAAGATTTCGACTAATTTAGAACAAATCCTGTAAAAGAAAATATCCCTTCACAACAACGACATAAAATTACTCCAATATACTCGTACTTAAGTACTTTTTGATGATGCTTTATACACAAAACCAACAATTTCCTCTCATCTTCATATTCCTTATTAAAAACTGGTTCGTAAGTCACACCGGGGATCCTCAATAAATTCCCTGCCAACTCATTCTCACCACCACTTCCAATTTGCTTTAAAACCTCACATAATAACTGGAATTGTGTTGTGCAATTAGCACAAAGCGCATAATAAAGGAAATCTGTGCAACAAACAATTGCACCGTTCAAAATATTAAGACAACCTTCCAATACGTATAGGATTTCGTAAGTGGGGCTTTGTGCCCAATTAAATGGATACCACGTGATATAAGGTAGTTCTCGGACACCATTGATTAGAGGGGTTAAAGCGATAAGGAGTAAAAAATATGTTGCACCTAAATACATTAAAAGACAGTTGTATAATAATGTATCGGTTTCAGATTTAATTTTAATTTGAAGTTTGTAACCAGAGATATCCGACGGCCAAAATTCATATCTAACCGTTTTTAGAATATCATTCAGATCTTTTGATCTAAAGAAGAGGATACTCATCTTTACCAAAATCTAAAATAAATTTAAGTTGTGATTGTATATATTTAAAGATTTATCTACATACTTGCATACCAAGAACGAAAACCGACATTGTTTTCGTTAAAGATGCCACGTCATCAATTCCTGTAACAAGATTTACCAATAAAGAAAATTGTATTAGAACATAGACTATTGTAATTGTGGTGAAAGATATTTTGGTACTGTTATTAAAATTTTCAGGCCAGAATTTCAATAAATTTAGAATAATTTTACTGGCTAATAAAGACTTTTTAGCATCATCTTTCCAGATGTTATCGCTTTTTAAGAATTTGAAATTAAAGATTTTAGTTTGATTTTGTTGGATCATGTTCTTTCCAAGTCACATTGGCAAATGCTTTAAAATTTTGCATGAAGTGATCTTTTTTGTGGTTTAAAAGTAGGTGTAATCGATATTGTATTAAAATTAAATTATGAAGGTTTTGAAATTGTTAGGTAGTGTAAATTTGCATGCCATTTAAGGTGAATAATTTAGTGAAATAAACGTGCAAAATTGTTATGTGGTTATTTTAATATATAATGTCTAAACAGTTTGGGAAAGTTATGTCTGCAAGTAGGTAATTTATTTGTCATTAAGTTAAAAGCTTTTATTATTATACAGTGTGAAAACTTTAACTGGAATAAATTCAAAATATCAAAATTATTCCACCATGTTAACCGGAAACATTGTCGATACTACTCATATCCAGTGTACCCAAAAACTAAATATCTGGGTCGGCATAATTCAGGGTCCTGGATTGGACCTAAATTTTTCAATGATAATCTGAATGGGCAGAGATATTTCAGTTCTCTTGAGGAAGACCTTATTCCGACCTCATCGACCTTGTTTCCTAGTTAGCTAAACGCAAATGACTTGCCTGATGATTGAATATGGTTTCAATAAGATAGAGCACAAGATGGATAGAAAGACGTACTCCTATCAAGTGGCCAGTAAGATTTCCTGACCTTACTCCATATGATTTCATTTCATGGTGGTACCTCAAAAACAAAGTTTACATAACAAAACCATGTAGGTATCAAGCACGAAATCAGACAGATATCACCGGAAATATTGCACGATCTAAGCGATTAATTTTTAAATTATAAAAGATAGGTATAGTTTGTTTTATTATTCTTAGATTGTTTTTTTTAATATAAATCGAATAATTACAATATCTAAAGGTTTAAATAATTAATAGCATAAATGGCGCCACATAGTAAACAATGCAAGAACTAGAATTACAGAGTTCTGTTACAGTCGCAACGTCCTTCAATGTAATTTTGCGCGCTTGAATACTAGATGGCTCTGTCTGTCAATTTTATTAGCTACAAGATACTACTCATTTCAAACTTTTTAAATAAATTTTACTTTTCTTTACTACTTTCTGGCTAAGCTAGGCTCTTTATTTGCTTCTTCATTTTTATGTTTCTAATTCAACTTTTAATTCAATTTTTATTTACTCAGACTTCCTTAAACTTTCATGATCTGTTCCAGAAGGAAAATAATATATAATAAAATATTTCAGTTCAGTAATCCCCAATTTTATTTTAGAAGTGTATTCAATATATATCTCTTGAATTATTTAAACAAAAAATGTTTCCAAGAAACTATAGACGAGCAAAATATGTACTTATGCGGATTTATCACTGTTTGTCGTCCACACAAAGATAAGCATCGTGTTAGAAATTTAAATTTACATTAAAATGAAGAAATTTGACGTCTTAGACAAGTAATAGACAAGCGTAGCAAGCATTTGAATGGTCTACAAACGTTAAAGGATGATCATAAAGATAGTAGTTGCACATATTAAGTCCTTTAAAGGATCTCAAAGCCATTATAAAGAAGTGAACAATACAGAAACTTGGGATTCGAAACCAAATCTGGTACGCAGATGTCTTAAAACGAACCACAGGCTTTGGAGCAGGTATATATATAGTGAAACCTGGAATCATAAAGAATATACTAGCAATAGAGACTTATGCCTGAAGGATCATCTGATTCATGTCATATCGGAGTAGAATGGCCATGTCACTTTCAGCACAGTTTGACCTTTGACCCCTCGAAGGAATTCGCCGGCTCTAACGACATTATCATACTATGAGATAACTTGGAAACTAGTTTGGGACTGCCAGGAAAGAACTCTGGCCAAACACAACAAAATCACTTTGGTGTAGGTATCGGGGCATAAGGGCTAGCAGGAAAGGGTTCTGAAACAACATTTATTTGACCTGAACGGGGACTGGCCATAACCAAGACTATGATATGTAGTGCAGCGGCTGAATGGATCACAAAACCATTCTCGGTTAATTTAGAACCGTTCACTTCTCTTCCGGCCAAACTCCCAGCAAGGCACATTAACGGGTTATAGAGATAAATTTTCCCGAGAACCGCTTGATGAATCTACTTCGCTCTCGGCCAGATGGTTCATCTTGTTAATCTAAACGAGAGGACAAACCCCCAGGAAGGCATATTAACGCGTTTGAGCGCTGTGACCGTTCAAACTTTCATAATTTTTTTGGACAACTTTTTCATCATATAAATATTACCTAGCTCCATAACCGTTTGATGGATCTGTTTCCTCCTCGGCAAGTAGGTTCCCCTTGTTAATCTAAACGAGAGGCCAAACTCACCAGCAAGGCACATTAACGGGTTATAGAGATAAATTTTCTCGAGAACCGTTTGATGAATCTACTTCGCTCTCGGCCAGATGGTTCATCTTGTTAATCTAAACGAGAGGACAAACCCCAGGAAGGCACATTAACGCGTTTGAGCGCTGTGACCGTTCAAACTTTCATAATTTTTTTGACAACTTTTTCATCATATAAATATTACCTAGCTCGATAACCGTTTGATGGATCTGCTTCCTCCTCGGCAAGTAGGTTCCCCTTGTTAATCTAAACGAGAGGCCAAACTCCCAGCAAGGCACATTAACGGGTTATAGAGATAAATTTTCTCGAGAACCGTTTGATGAATCTACTTCGCTCTCGGCCAGATGGTTCATCTTGTTAATCTAAACGAGAGGACAAACCCCCAAGGAAGGCACATTAACGCGTTTGAGCGCTGTGACCGTTCAAACTTTCATAATTTTTTTGGACAACTTTTTCATCATATAAATATTACCTAGCTCGATAACCGTTTGATGGATCTGCTTCCTCCTCGGCAAGTAGGTTCCCCTTGTTAATCTAAACGAGAGGCCAAACTCCCAGCAAGGCACATTAACGGGTTATAGAGATAAATTTTCTCGAGGACCGTTTGATGAATCTACTTCGCTCTCGGCCAGATGGTTCATCTTGTTAATCGAAACGAGAGGACAAACCCCCAGGAAGGCACATTAACGCGTTTGAGCGCTGTGACCGTTCAAACTTTCATAATTTTTTTGGACAACTTTTTCATGATATAAATATTACTTAGCTCCATAACCGTTTGATGGACCTGCTTCCTCCTCGGCAAGTAGGTTCCCCTTGTTAATCTAAACGAGAGGCCAAACTCCCAGCAAGGCACATTAACGGGTTATAGAGATAAATTTTCTCGAGAACCGTTTGATGAATCTACTTCGCTCTCGGCCAGATGGTTCATCTTGTTAATCTAAACGAGAGGACAAACCCCCAGGAAGGCACATTAACGCGTTTGAGCGCTGTGACCGTTCAAACTTTCATAATTTTTTTGGACAACTTTTTCATCATATAAATATTACCTAGCTCGATAACCGTTTGATGGATCTGCTTCCTCCTCGGCAAGTAGGTTCCCCTTGTTAATCTAAACGAGAGGCCAAACTCACCAGCAAGGCACATTAACGGGTTATAGAGATAAATTTTCTCGAGAACCGTTTGATGAATCTACTTCGCTCTCGGCCAGATGGTTCATCTTGTTAATCTAAACGAGAGGACAAACCCCCAGGAAGGCACATTAACGCGTTTGAGCGCTGTGACCGTTCAAACTTTCATAATTTTTTTGGACAACTTTTTCATCATATAAATATTACCTAGCTCGATAACCGTTTGATGGATCTGCTTCCTCCTCGGCAAGTAGGTTCCCCTTGTTAATCTAAACGAGAGGCCAAACTCACCAGCAAGGCACATTAACGGGTTATAGAGATAAATTTTCTCGAGAACCGTTTGATGAATCTACTTCGCTCTCGGCCAGATGGTTCATCTTGTTAATCTAAACGAGTGGACAAACCCCCAGGAAGGCACATTAACGCGTTTGAGCGCTGTGACCGTTCAAACTTTCATAATTTTTTTGGACAACTTTTTCATCATATAAATATTACCTAGCTCGATAACCGTTTGATGGATCTGCTTCCTCCTCGGCAAGTAGGTTCCCCTTGTTAATCTAAACGAGAGGCCAAACTCCCAGCAAGGCACATTAACGGGTTATAGAGATAAATTTTCTCGAGAACCGTTTGATGAATCTACTTCGCTCTCGGCCAGATGGTTCATCTTGTTAATCTAAACGAGAGGACAAACCCCCAAGAAGGCACATTAACGCGTTTGAGCGCTGTGACCGTTCAAACTTTCATAATTTTTTTGGACAACTTTTTCATCATATAAATATTACCTAGCTCGATAACCGTTTGATGGATCTGCTTCCTCCTCGGCAAGTAGGTTCCCCTTGTTAATCTAAACGAGAGGCCAAACTCCCAGCAAGGCACATTAACGGGTTATAGAGATAAATTTTCTCGAGAACCGTTTGATGAATCTACTTCGCTCTCGGCCAGATGGTTCATCTTGTTAATCTAAACGAGAGGACAAACCCCCAGGAAGGCACATTAACGCGTTTGAGCGCTGTGACCGTTCAAACTTTCATAATTTTTTTGGACAACTTTTTCATCATATAAATATTACCTAGCTCCATAACCGTTTGATGGATCTGCTTCCTCCTCGGCAAGTAGGTTCCCCTTGTTAATCTAAACGAGAGGCCAAACTCCCAGCAAGGCACATTAACGGGTTATAGAGATAAATTTTCTCGAGAACCGTTTGATGAATCTACTTCGCTCTCGGCCAGATGGTTCATCTTGTTAATCTAAACGAGAGGACAAACCCCCAGGAAGGCACATTGACGCGTTTGAGCGCTGTGACCGTTCAAACTTTCATAATTTTTTTGACAACTTTTTCATCATATAAATATTACCTAGCTCGATAACCGTTTGATGGATCTGCTTCCTCCTCGGCAAGTAGGTTCCCCTTGTTAATCTAAACGAGAGGCCAAACTCACCAGCAAGGCACATTAACGCGTTATAGAGATAAATTTTCTCGAGAACCGTTTGATGAATCTACTTCGCTCTCGGCCAGATGGTTCATCTTGTTAATCTAAAGGAGAGGACAAACCCCCAGGAAGGCACATTAACGCGTTTGAGCGCTGTGACCGTTCAAACTTTCATAATTTTTTTTTGACAACTTTTTCATCATATAAATATTACCTAGCTCGATAACCGTTTGATGGATCTGCTTCCTCCTCGGCAAGTAGGTTCCCCTTGTTAATCTAAACGAGAAGCCAAACTCCCAGCAAGGCACATTAACGGGTTATAGAGATAAATTTTCTCGAGAACCGTTTGATGAATCTACTTCGCTCTCGGCCAGATGGTTCATCTTGTTAATCTAAACGAGAGGACAAACCCCCAGGAAGGCACATTAACGCGTTTGAGCGCTGTGACCGTTCAAACTTTCATAATTTTTTTGACAACTTTTTCATCATATAAATATTACCTAGCTTGATAACCGTTTGATGGATCTGCTTCCTCCTCGGCAAGTAGGTTCACCTTGTTAATCTAAACGAGAGGCCAAACTCCCAGCAAGGCACATTAACGGGTTATAGAGATAAATTTTCTCGAGAACCGTTTGATGAATCTACTTCGCTCTCGGCCAGGTGGTTCATCTTGTTAATCTAAACGAGAGGACAAACGCCCAGGAAGGCACATTAACGCGTTTGAGCGCTGTGACCGTTCAAACTTTCATAATTTTTTTGGACAACTTTTCATCATATAAATATTACCTAGCTCCATAACCGTTTGATGGATCTGCTTCCTCCTCGGCAAGTAGGTTCCCCTTGTTAATCTAAACGAGAGGCCAAACTCCCAGCAAGGCACATTAACGGGTTATAGAGATAAATTTTCTCGAGAACCGTTTGATGAATCTACTTCGCTCTCGGCCAGATGGTTCATCTTGTTAATCTAAACGAGAGGACAAACCCCCAGGAAGGCACATTAACGCGTTTGAGCGCTGTGACCGTTCAAACTTTCATAATTTTTTTGGACAACTTTTTCATCATATAAATATTACCTAGCTCGATAACCGTTTGATGGATCTGCTTCCTCCTCGGCAAGTAGGTTCCCCTTGTTAATCTAAACGAGAGGCCAAACTCCCAGCAAGGCACATTAACGGGTTATAGAGATAAATTTTCTCGAGAACCGTTTGATGAATCTACTTCGCTCTCGGCCAAATGGTTCATCTTGTTAATCTAAACGAGAGGACAAACCCCAGGAAGGCACATTAACGCGTTTGAGCGCTGTGACCGTTCAAACTTTCATAATTTTTTTTTTGGACAACTTTTTCATCATATAAATATTACCTAGCTCCATAACCGTTTGATGGATCTGCTTCCTCCTCGGCAAGTAGGTTCCCCTTGTTAATCTAAACGAGAGGCCAAACTCCCAGCAAGGCACATTAACGGGTTATAGAGATAAATTTTCTCGAGAACCGTTTGATGAATCTACTTCGCTCTCGGCCAGATGGTTCATCTTGTTAATCTAAACGAGAGGACAAACCCCCAGGAAGGCACATTAACGCGTTTGAGCGCTGTGACCGTTCAAACTTTCATAATTTTTTTTGACAACTTTTTCATCATATAAATATTACCTAGCTCCATAACCGTTTGATGGATCTGCTTCCTCCTCGGCAAGTAGGTTCCCCTTGTTAATCTAAACGAGAGGCCAAACTCCCAGCAAGGCACATTAACGGGTTATAGAGATAAATTTTCTCGAGAACCGTTTGATGAATCTACTTCGCTCTCGGCCAGATGGTTCATCTTGTTAATCTAAACGAGAGGACAAACCCCCAGGAAGGCACATTAACGCGTTTGAGCGCTGTGACCGTTCAAACTTTCATAATTTTTTTGGACAACTTTTTCATCATATAAATATTACCTAGCTCGATAACTGTTTGATGGATCTGCTTCCTCCTCGGCAAGTAGGTTCACCTTGTTAATCTAAACGAGAGGCCAAACTCCCAGCAAGGCACATTAACGGGTTATAGAGATAAATTTTCTCGAGAACCGTTTGATGAATCTACTTCGCTCTCGGCCAGATGGTTCATCTTGTTAATCTAAACGAGAGGACAAACCCCCAGGAAGGCACATTAACGCGTTTGAGCGCTGTGACCGTTCAAACTTTCATAATTTTTTTGGACAACTTTTTCATCATATAAATATTACCTAGCTCGATAACTGTTTGATGGATCTGCTTCCTCCTCGGCAAGTAGGTTCACCTTGTTAATCTAAACGAGAGGCCAAACTCCCAGCAAGGCACATTAACGGGTTATAGAGATAAATTTTCTCGAGAACCGTTTGATGAATCTACTTCGCTCTCGGCCAGATGGTTCATCTTGTTAATCTAAACGAGAGGACAAACCCCCAGGAAGGCACATTAACGCGTTTGAGCGCTGTGACCGTTCAAACTTTCATAATTTTTTTTTTTTGACAACTTTTTCATCATATAAATATTACCTAGCTCCATAACCGTTTGATGGATCTGCTTCCTCCTCGGCAAGTAGGTTCACCTTGTTAATCTAAACGAGAGGCCAAACTCCCAGCAAGGCACATTAACGGGTTATAGAGATAAATTTTCTCGAGAACCGTTTGATGAATCTACTTCGCTCTCGGCCAGATGGTTCATCTTGTTAATCTAAACGAGAGGACAAACCCCCAGGAAGGCACATTAACGCGTTTGAGCGCTGTGACCGTTCAAACTTTCATAATTTTTTTGGACAACTTTTTCATCATATAAATATTACCTAGCTCGATAACCGTTTGATGGATCTGCTTCCTCCTCGGCAAGTAGGTTCACCTTGTTAATCTAAACGAGAGGCCAAACTCCCAGCAAGGCACATTAACGGGTTATAGAGATAAATTTTCTCGAGAACCGTTTGATGAATCTACTTCGCTCTCGGCCAGATGGTTCATCTTGTTAATCTAAACGAGAGGACAAACCCCCAGGAAGGCACATTAACGCGTTTGAGCGCTGTGACCGTTCAAACTTTCATAATTTTTTTGGACAACTTTTTCATCATATAAATATTACCTAGCTCGATAACCGTTTGATGGATCTGCTTCCTCCTCGGCAAGTAGGTTCACCTTGTTAATCTAAACGAGAGGCCAAACTCCCAGCAAGGCACATTAACGGGTTATAGAGATAAATTTTCTCGAGAACCGTTTGATGAATCTACTTCGCTCTCGGCCAGATGGTTCATCTTGTTAATCTAAACGAGAGGACAAACCCCCAGGAAGGCACATTGACGCGTTTGAGCGCTGTGACCGTTCAAACTTTCATAATTTTTTTTGACAACTTTTTCATCATATAAATATTACCTAGCTCCATAACCGTTTGATGGATCTGCTTCCTCCTCGGCAAGTAGGTTCCCCTTGTTAATCTAAACGAGAGGCCAAACTCCCAGCAAGGCACATTAACGGGTTATAGAGATAAATTTTCTCGAGAACCGTTTGATGAATCTACTTCGCTCTCGGCCAGATGGTTCATCTTGTTAATCTAAACGAGAGGACAAACCCCCAGGAAGGCACATTAACGCGTTTGAGCGCTGTGACCGTTCAAACTTTCATAATTTTTTTGGACAACTTTTTCATCATATAAATATTACCTAGCTCGATAACCGTTTGATGGATCTGCTTCCTCCTCGGCAAGTAGGTTCACCTTGTTAATCTAAACGAGAGGCCAAACTCCCAGCAAGGCACATTAACGGGTTATAGAGATAAATTTTCTCGAGAACCGTTTGATGAATCTACTTCGCTCTCGGCCAGATGGTTCATCTTGTTAATCTAAACGAGAGGACAAACCCCCAGGAAGGCACATTAACGCGTTTGAGCGCTGTGACCGTTCAAACTTTCATAATTTTTTTGACAACTTTTTCATCATATAAATATTACCTAGCTCGATAACCGTTTGATGGATCTGCTTCCTCCTCGGCAAGTAGGTTCCCCTTGTTAATCTAAACGAGAGGCCAAACTCCCAGCAAGGCACATTAACGGGTTATAGAGATAAATTTTCTCGAGAACCGTTTGATGAATCTACTTCGCTCTCGGCCAGATGGTTCATCTTGTTAATCTAAACGAGAGGACAAACCCCCAGGAAGGCACATTAACGCGTTTGAGCGCTGTGACCGTTCAAACTTTCATAATTTTTTTGGACAACTTTTTCATCATATAAATATTACCTAGCTCCATAACCGTTTGATGGATCTGCTTCCTCCTCGGCAAGTAGGTTCCCCTTGTTAATCTAAACGAGAGGCCAAACTCCCAGCAAGGCACATTAACGGGTTATAGAGATAAATTTTCTCGAGAACCGTTTGATGAATCTACTTCGCTCTCGGCCAGATGGTTCATCTTGTTAATCTAAACGAGTGGACAAACCCCCAGGAAGGCACATTAACGCGTTTGAGCGCTGTGACCGTTCAAACTTTCATAATTTTTTGGACAACTTTTTCATCATATAAATATTACCTAGCTCCATAACCGTTTGATGGATCTGCTTCCTCCTCGGCAAGTAGGTTCCCCTTGTTAATCTAAACGAGAGGCCAAACTCCCAGCAAGGCACATTAACGGGTTATAGAGATAAATTTTCTCGAGAACCGTTTGATGAATCTACTTCGCTCTCGGCCAGATGGTTCATCTTGTTAATCTAAACGAGAGGACAAACCCCCAGGAAGGCACATTAACGCGTTTGAGCGCTGTGACCGTTCAAACTTTCATAATTTTTTTGGACAACTTTTTCATCATATAAATATTACCTAGCTCCATAACCGTTTGATGGATCTGCTTCCTCCTCGGCAAGTAGGTTCCCCTTGTTAATCTAAACGAGAGGCCAAACTCCCAGCAAGGCACATTAACGGGTTATAGAGATAAATTTTCTCGAGAACCGTTTGATGAATCTACTTCGCTCTCGGCCAGATGGTTCATCTTGTTAATCTAAACGAGAGGACAAACCCCCAGGAAGGCACATTAACGCGTTTGAGCGCTGTGACCGTTCAAACTTTCATAATTTTTTTTGACAACTTTTTCATCATATAAATATTACCTAGCTCCATAACCGTTTGATGGATCTGCTTCCTCCTCGGCAAGTAGGTTCCCCTTGTTAATCTAAACGAGAGGCCAAACTCCCAGCAAGGCACATTAACGGGTTATAGAGATAAATTTTCTCGAGAACCGTTTGATGAATCTACTTCGCTCTCGGCCAGATGGTTCATCTTGTTAATCTAAACGAGAGGACAAACCCCCAGGAAGGCACATTAACGCGTTTGAGCGCTGTGACCGTTCAAACTTTCATAATTTTTTTGGACAACTTTTTCATCATATAAATATTACCTAGCTCGATAACCGTTTGATGGATCTGCTTCCTCCTCGGCAAGTAGGTTCACCTTGTTAATCTAAACGAGAGGCCAAACTCCCAGCAAGGCACATTAACGGGTTATAGAGATAAATTTTCTCGAGAACCGTTTGATGAATCTACTTCGCTCTCGGCCAGATGGTTCATCTTGTTAATCTAAACGAGAGGACAAACCCCCAGGAAGGCACATTAACGCGTTTGAGCGCTGTGACCGTTCAAACTTTCATAATTTTTTTGACAACTTTTTCATCATATAAATATTACCTAGCTCGATAACCGTTTGATGGATCTGCTTCCTCCTCGGCAAGTAGGTTCACCTTGTTAATCTAAACGAGAGGCCAAACTCCCAGCAAGGCACATTAACGGGTTATAGAGATAAATTTTCTCGAGAACCGTTTGATGAATCTACTTCGCTCTCGGCCAGATGGTTCATCTTGTTAATCTAAACGAGAGGACAAACCCCCAGGAAGGCACATTAACGCGTTTGAGCGCTGTGACCGTTCAAACTTTCATAATTTTTTTTTGGACAACTTTTTCATCATATAAATATTACCTAGCTCCATAACCGTTTGATGGATCTGCTTCCTCCTCGGCAAGTAGGTTCACCTTGTTAATCTAAACGAGAGGCCAAACTCCCAGCAAGGCACATTAACGGGTTATAGAGATAAATTTTCTCGAGAACCGTTTGATGAATCTACTTCGCTCTCGGCCAGATGGTTCATCTTGTTAATCTAAACGAGAGGACAAACCCCCAGGAAGGCACATTAACGCGTTTGAGCGCTGTGACCGTTCAAACTTTCATAATTTTTTTGGACAACTTTTTCATCATATAAATATTACCTAGCTCGATAACCGTTTGATGGATCTGCTTCCTCCTCGGCAAGTAGGTTCACCTTGTTAATCTAAACGAGAGGCCAAACTCCCAGCAAGGCACATTAACGGGTTATAGAGATAAATTTTCTCGAGAACCGTTTGATGAATCTACTTCGCTCTCGGCCAGATGGTTCATCTTGTTAATCTAAACGAGAGGACAAACCCCCAGGAAGGCACATTGACGCGTTTGAGCGCTGTGACCGTTCAAACTTTCATAATTTTTTTGGACAACTTTTTCATCATATAAATATTACCTAGCTCGATAACCGTTTGATGGATCTGCTTCCTCCTCGGCAAGTAGGTTCACCTTGTTAATCTAAACGAGAGGCCAAACTCCCAGCAAGGCACATTAACGGGTTATAGAGATAAATTTTCTCGAGAACCGTTTGATGAATCTACTTCGCTCTCGGCCAGATGGTTCATCTTGTTAATCTAAACGAGAGGACAAACCCCCAGGAAGGCACATTAACGCGTTTGAGCGCTGTGACCGTTCAAACTTTCATAATTTTTTTGGACAACTTTTTCATCATATAAATATTACCTAGCTCGATAACCGTTTGATGGATCTGCTTCCTCCTCGGCAAGTAGGTTCACCTTGTTAATCTAAACGAGAGGCCAAACTCCCAGCAAGGCACATTAACGGGTTATAGAGATAAATTTTCTCGAGAACCGTTTGATGAATCTACTTCGCTCTCGGCCAGATGGTTCATCTTGTTAATCTAAACGAGAGGACAAACCCCCAGGAAGGCACATTGACGCGTTTGAGCGCTGTGACCGTTCAAACTTTCATAATTTTTTTGGACAACTTTTTCATCATATAAATATTACCTAGCTCGATAACCGTTTGATGGATCTGCTTCCTCCTCGGCAAGTAGGTTCACCTTGTTAATCTAAACGAGAGGCCAAACTCCCAGCAAGGCACATTAACGGGTTATAGAGATAAATTTTCTCGAGAACCGTTTGATGAATCTACTTCGCTCTCGGCCAGATGGTTCATCTTGTTAATCTAAACGAGAGGACAAACCCCCAGGAAGGCACATTAACGCGTTTGAGCGCTGTGACCGTTCAAACTTTCATAATTTTTTTGACAACTTTTTCATCATATAAATATTACCTAGCTCGATAACCGTTTGATGGATCTGCTTCCTCCTCGGCAAGTAGGTTCACCTTGTTAATCTAAACGAGAGGCCAAACTCCCAGCAAGGCACATTAACGGGTTATAGAGATAAATTTTCTCGAGAACCGTTTGATGAATCTACTTCGCTCTCGGCCAGATGGTTCATCTTGTTAATCTAAACGAGAGGACAAACCCCCAGGAAGGCACATTAACGCGTTTGAGCGCTGTGACCGTTCAAACTTTCATAATTTTTTTGGACAACTTTTTCATCATATAAATATTACCTAGCTCGATAACCGTTTGATGGATCTGCTTCCTCCTCGGCAAGTAGGTTCCCCTTGTTAATCTAAACGAGAGGCCAAACTCCCAGCAAGGCACATTAACGGGTTATAGAGATAAATTTTCTCGAGAACCGTTTGATGAATCTACTTCGCTCTCGGCCAGATGGTTCATCTTGTTAATCTAAACGAGAGGACAAACCCCCAGGAAGGCACATTAACGCGTTTGAGCGCTGTGACCGTTCAAACTTTCATAATTTTTTTGGACAACTTTTTCATCATATAAATATTACCTAGCTCGATAACCGTTTGATGGATCTGCTTCCTCCTCGGCAAGTAGGTTCCCCTTGTTAATCTAAACGAGAGGCCAAACTCCCAGCAAGGCACATTAACGGGTTATAGAGATAAATTTTCTCGAGAACCGTTTGATGAATCTACTTCGCTCTCGGCCAGATGGTTCATCTTGTTAATCTAAACGAGAGGACAAACCCCCAGGAAGGCACATTAACGCGTTTGAGCGCTGTGACCGTTCAAACTTTCATAATTTTTTTTTTGACAACTTTTTTCATCATATAAATATTACCTAGCTCGATAACCGTTTGATGGATCTGCTTCCTCCTCGGCAAGTAGGTTCACCTTGTTAATCTAAACGAGAGGCCAAACTCCCAGCAAGGCACATTAACGGGTTATAGAGATAAATTTTCTCGAGAACCGTTTGATGAATCTACTTCGCTCTCGGCTAGATGGTTCATCTTGTTAATCTAAACGAGAGGACAAACCCCAGGAAGGCACATTAACGCGTTTGAGCGCTGTGACCGTTCAAACTTTCATAATTTTTTTGGACAACTTTTTCATCATATAAATATTACCTAGCTCGATAACCGTTTGATGGATCTGCTTCCTCCTCGGCAAGTAGGTTCACCTTGTTAATCTAAACGAGAGGCCAAACTCCCAGCAAGGCACATTAACGGGTTATAGAGATAAATTTTCTCGAGAACCGCTTGATGAATCTACTTCGCTCTCGGCCAGATGGTTCATCTTGTTAATCTAAACGAGAGGACAAACGCCCAGGAAGGCACATTAACGCGTTTGAGCGCTGTGACCGTTCAAACTTTCATAATTTTTTTGGACAACTTTTTCATCATATAAATATTACCTAGCTCGATAACCGTTTGATGGATCTGCTTCCTCCTCGGCAAGTAGGTTCACCTTGTTAATCTAAACGAGAGGCCAAACTCCCAGCAAGGCACATTAACGGGTTATAGAGATAAATTTTCTCGAGAACCGTTTGATGAATCTACTTCGCTCTCGGCCAGATGGTTCATCTTGTTAATCTAAACGAGAGGACAAACCCCCAGGAAGGCACATTAACGCGTTTGAGCGCTGTGACCGTTCAAACTTTCATAATTTTTTTTGACAACTTTTTCATCATATAAATATTACCTAGCTCGATAACCGTTTGATGGATCTGCTTCCTCCTCGGCAAGTAGGTTCACCTTGTTAATCTAAACGAGAGGCCAAACTCCCAGCAAGGCACATTAACGGGTTATAGAGATAAATTTTCTCGAGAACCGTTTGATGAATCTACTTCGCTCTCGGCCAGATGGTTCATCTTGTTAATCTAAACGAGAGGACAAACCCCAGGAAGGCACATTAACGCGTTTGAGCGCTGTGACCGTTCAAACTTTCATAATTTTTTTGGACAACTTTTTCATCATATAAATATTACCTAGCTCGATAACCGTTTGATGGATCTGCTTCCTCCTCGGCAAGTAGGTTCCCCTTGTTAATCTAAACGAGAGGCCAAACTCCCAGCAAGGCACATTAACGGGTTATAGAGATAAATTTTCTCGAGAACCGTTTGATGAATCTACTTCGCTCTCGGCCAGATGGTTCATCTTGTTAATCTAAACGAGAGGACAAACCCCCAGGAAGGCACATTAACGCGTTTGAGCGCTGTGACCGTTCAAACTTTCATAATTTTTTTGGACAACTTTTTCATCATATAAATATTACCTAGCTCGATAACCGTTTGATGGATCTGCTTCCTCCTCGGCAAGTAGGTTCACCTTGTTAATCTAAACGAGAGGCCATACTCCCAGCAAGGCACATTAACGGGTTATAGAGATAAATTTTCTCGAGAACCGTTTGATGAATCTACTTCGCTCTCGGCCAGATGGTTCATCTTGTTAATCTAAACGAGAGGACAAACGCCCAGGAAGGCACATTAACGCGTTTGAGCGCTGTGACCGTTCAAACTTTCATAATTTTTTTTCGACAACTTTTTCATGATATAAATATTACCTAGCTCGATAACCGTTTGATGGATCTGCTTCCTCCTCGGCAAGTAGGTTCACCTTGTTAATCTAAATGAGAGGCCAAACTCCCAGCAAGGCACATTAACGGGTTATAGAGATAAATTTTCTCGAGAACCGTTTGATGAATCTACTTCGCTCTCGGCCAGGTGGTTCATCTTGTTAATCTAAACGAGAGGACAAACCCCAGGAAGGCACATTAACGCGTTTGAGCGCTGTGACCGTTCAAACTTCATAATTTTTTTTGACAACTTTTTCATCATATAAATATTACCTAGCTCGATAACCGTTTGATGGATCTGCTTCCTCCTCGGCAAGTAGGTTCACCTTGTTAATCTAAACGAGAGGCCAAACTCCCAGCAAGGCACATTAACGGGTTATAGAGATAAATTTTCTCGAGAACCGTTTGATGAATCTACTTCGCTCTCGGCCAGATGGTTCATCTTGTTAATCTAAACGAGAGGACAAACCCCCAGGAAGGCACATTAACGCGTTTGAGCGCTGTGACCGTTCAAACTTTCATAATTTTTTTGACAACTTTTTCATCATATAAATATTACCTAGCTCGATAACCGTTTGATGGATCTGCTTCCTCCTCGGCAAGTAGGTTCACCTTGTTAATCTAAACGAGAGCCAAACTCCCAGCAAGGCACATTAACGGGTTATAGAGATAAATTTTCTCGAGAACCGCTTGATGAATCTACTTCGCTCTCGGCCAGATGGTTCATCTTGTTAATCTAAACGAGAGGACAAACGCCCAGGAAGGCACATTAACGCGTTTGAGCGCTGTGACCGTTCAAACTTTCATAATTTTTTTGGACAACTTTTTCATCATATAAATATTACCTAGCTCGATAACCGTTTGATGGATCTGCTTCCTCCTCGGCAAGTAGGTTCACCTTGTTAATCTAAACGAGAGCCAAACTCCCAGCAAGGCACATTAACGGGTTATAGAGATAAATTTTCTCGAGAACCGTTTGATGAATCTACTTCGCTCTCGGCCAGGTGGTTCATCTTGTTAATCTAAACGAGAGGACAAACCCCCAGGAAGGCACATTAACGCGTTTGAGCGCTGTGACCGTTCAAACTTTCATAATTTTTTTGACAACTTTTTCATCATATAAATATTACCTAGCTCGATAACCGTTTGATGGATCTGCTTCCTCCTCGGCAAGTAGGTTCACCTTGTTAATCTAAACGAGAGGCCAAACTCCCAACCAAGGCACATTAACGGGTTATAGAGATAAATTTTTCTCGAGAACCGTTTGATGAATCTACTTCGCTCTCGGCCAGGTGGTTCATCTTGTTAATCTAAACGAGAGGACAAACCCCCAGGAAGGCACATTAACGCGTTTGAGCGCTGTGACCGTTCAAACTTTCATAATTTTTTTGACAACTTTTTCATCATATAAATATTACCTAGCTCGATAACCGTTTGATGGATCTGCTTCCTCCTCGGCAAGTAGGTTCCCCTTGTTAATCTAAACGAGAGGCCAAACTCCCAACAAGGCACATTAACGGGTTATAGAGATAAATTTTCTCGAGAACCGTTTGATGAATCTACTTCGCTCTCGGCCAGATGGTTCATCTTGTTAATCTAAACGAGAGGACAAACCCCAGGAAGGCACATTAACGCGTTTGAGCGCTGTGACCGTTCAAACTTTCATAATTTTTTTTGACAACTTTTTCATCATATAAATATTACCTAGCTCGATAACCGTTTGATGGATCTGCTTCCTCCTCGGCAAGTAGGTTCACCTTGTTAATCTAAACGAGAGGCCAAACTCCCAGCAAGGCACATTAACGGGTTATAGAGATAAATTTTCTCGAGAACCGTTTGATGAATCTACTTCGCTCTCGGCCAGATGGTTCATCTTGTTAATCTAAACGAGAGGACAAACCCCAGGAAGGCACATTAACGCGTTTGAGCGCTGTGACCGTTCAAACTTTCATAATTTTTTTGGACAACTTTTTCATCATATAAATATTACCTAGCTCGATAACCGTTTGATGGATCTGCTTCCTCCTCGGCAAGTAGGTTCACCTTGTTAATCTAAACGAGAGGTCAAACTCCCAGCAAGGCACATTAACGGGTTATAGAGATAAATTTTCTCGAGAACCGTTTGATGAATCTACTTCGCTCTCGGCCAGATGGTTCATCTTGTTAATCTAAACGAGAGGACAAACCCCCAGGGAAGGCACATTAACGCGTTTGAGCGCTGTGACCGTTCAAACTTTCATAATTTTTTTGGACAACTTTTTCATCATATAAATATTACCTAGCTCGATAACCGTTTGATGGATCTGCTTCCTCCTCGGCAAGAGGTTCACCTTGTTAATCTAAACGAGAGGCCAAACTCCCAGCAAGGCACATTAACGGGTTATAGAGATAAATTTTCTCGAGAACCGTTTGATGAATCTACTTCGCTCTCGGCCAGATGGTTCATCTTGTTAATCTAAACGAGAGGACAAACCCCCAGGAAGGCACATTAACGCGTTTGAGCGCTGTGACCGTTCAAACTTTCATAATTTTTTGACAACTTTTTCATCATATAAATATTACCTAGCTCGATAACCGTTTGATGGATCTGCTTCCTCCTCGGCAAGTAGGTTCACCTTGTTAATCTAAACGAGAGGCCAAACTCCCAGCAAGGCACATTAACGGGTTATTATAGAGATAAATTTTCTCGAGAACCGTTTGATGAATCTACTTCGCTCTCGGCCAGATGGTTCATCTTGTTAATCTAAACGAGAGGACAAACCCCCAGGAAGGCACATTAACGCGTTTGAGCGCTGTGACCGTTCAAACTTTCATAATTTTTTTGGACAACTTTTTCATCATATAAATATTACCTAGCTCGATAACCGTTTGATGGATCTGCTTCCTCCTCGGCAAGTAGGTTCCCCTTGTTAATCTAAACGAGAGGCCAAACTCCCAGCAAGGCACATTAACGGGTTATAGAGATAAATTTTCTCGAGAACCGTTTGATGAATCTACTTCGCTCTCGGCCAGATGGTTCATCTTGTTAATCTAAACGAGAGGACAAACCCCCAGGAAGGCACATTAACGCGTTTGAGCGCTGTGACCGTTCAAACTTTCATAATTTTTTGGACAACTTTTTCATCATATAAATATTACCTAGCTCGATAACCGTTTGATGGATCTGCTTCCTCCTCGGCAAGTAGGTTCACCTTGTTAATCTAAACGAGAGGCCAAACTCCCAGCAAGGCACATTAACGCGTTATAGAGACAAATTTTCTCGAGAACCGTTTGATGAATCTATTTCGCTCTCGGCCAGATGGTTCATCTTGTTAATCTAAACGAGAGGACAAACCTCCAGAAAGGCACATTAACGCGTTTGAGCGCTGTGACCGTTCAAACTTTCATAATTTTTTTTACAACTTTTTCATCATATAAATATTACCTAGCTCGATAACCGTTTGATGGATCTGCTTCCTCCTCGGCAAGTAGGTTCACCTTGTTAATCTAAACGAGAGGCCAAACTCCCAGCAAGGCACATTAACGGGTTATAGAGATAAATTTTCTCGAGAACCGTTTGATGAATCTATTTCGCTCTCGGCCAGATGGTTCATCTTGTTAATCTAAACGAGAGGACAAACCCCAGGAAGGCACATTAACGCGTTTGAGCGCTGTGACCGTTCAAACTTTCATAATTTTTTTTTTGTCAACTTTTTCATCATATAAATATTACCTAGCTCGATAACCGTTTGATGGATCTGCTTCCTCCTCGGCAAGTGGGTTCCCCTTGTTAATCTAAACGAGAGGCCAAACTCCCCAGCAAGGCACATTAACGGGTTATAGAGATAAATTTTCTCGAGAACCGTTTGATGAATCTACTTCGCACTCGGCCAGATGGTTCATCTTGTTAATCTAAACGAGAGGACAAACCCCCAGGAAGGCACATTAACGCGTTTGAGCGCTGTGACCGTTCAAACTTTCATAATTTTTTTGGACAACTTTTTCATCATATAAATATTACCTAGCTCGATAACCGTTTGATGGATCTGCTTCCTCCTCGGCAAGTAGGTTCACCTTGTTAATCTAAACGAGAGGCCAAACTCCCAGGCACATCAACGCGTTATAGAGACATTTTCTCGAGAACGTTTGATGAATCTACTTCGCTCTCGGCCAGATGGTTCATCTTGTTAATCTAAACGAGAGGACAATACCCAAGCAAGGCACATTAACGCGTTTGAGCGCTGTGACCGTTCAAACTTTCATAATTTTTTTTGACAACTTTTTCATCATATAAATATTACCTAGCTCGATAACCGTTTGATGGATCTGCTTCCTCCTCGGCAAGTGGTTCCCCTTGTTAATCTAAACGAGAGGCCAAACTCCCAGCAAGGCACATTAACGGGTTATAGAGATAAATTTTCTCGAGAACCGTTTGATGAATCTACTTCGCTCTCGGCCAGGTGGTTCATCTTGTTAATCTAAACGAGAGGACAAACCCCCAGGAAGGCACATTAACGCGTTTGAGCGCTGTGACCGTTCAAACTTTCATAATTTTTTTGGACAACTTTTTCATCATATAAATATTACCTAGCTCGATAACCGTTTGATGGATCTGCTTCCTCCTCGGCAAGTAGGTTCACCTTGTTAATCTAAACGAGAGGCCAAACTCCCAGCAAGGCACATTAACGGGTTATAGAGATAAATTTTCTCGAGAACCGTTTGATGAATCTACTTCGCTCTCGGCCAGGTGGTTCATCTTGTTAATCTAAACGAGGGACAAACCCCAGGAAGGCACATTAACGCGTTTGAGCGCTGTGACCGTTCAAACTTTCATAATTTTTTTTGACAACTTTTCATCATATAAATATTACCTAGCTCCATAACCGTTTGATGGATCTGCTTCCTCCTCGGCAAGTGGGTTCCCCTTGTTAATCTAAACGAGAGGCCAAACTCCCAGCAAGGCACATTAACGGGTTATAGAGATAAATTTTCTCGAGAACCGTTTGATGAATCTACTTCGCTCTCGGCCAGATGGTTCATCTTGTTAATCTAAACGAGAGGACAAACCCCCAGGAAGGCACATTAACGCGTTTGAGCGCTGTGACCGTTCAAACTTTCATAATTTTTTTTGACAACTTTTTCATCATATAAATATTACCTAGCTCGATAACCGTTTGATGGATCTGCTTCCTCCTCGGCAAGTAGGTTCACCTTGTTAATCTAAACGAGAGGCCAAACTCCCAGCAAGGCACATTAACGCGTTATAGAGATAAATTTTCTCGAGAACCGTTTGATGAATCTACTTCGCTCTCGGCCAGATGGTTCATCTTGTTAATCTAAACGAGAGGACAAACCCCCAGGAAGGCACATTAACGCGTTTGAGCGCTGTGACCGTTCAAACTTTCATAATTTTTTTTTGACAACTTTTTCATCATATAAATATTACCTAGCTCGATAACCGTTTGATGGATCTGCTTCCTCCTCGGCAAGTGGGTTCCCCTTGTTAATCTAAACGAGAGGCCAAACTCCCAGCAAGGCACATTAACGGGTTATAGAGATAAATTTTCTCGAGAACCGTTTGATGAATCTACTTCGCTCTCGGCCAGGTGGTTCATCTTGTTAATCTAAACGAGAGGACAAACCCCCAGGAAGGCACATTAACGCGTTTGAGCGCTGTGACCGTTCAAACTTTCATAATTTTTTTGGACAACTTTTTCATGATATAAATATTACCTAGCTCCATAACCGTTTGATGGATCTGCTTCCTCCTCGGCAAGTAGGTTCACCTTGTTAATCTAAACGAGAGGCCAAACTCCCAGCAAGGCACATTAACGGGTTATAGAGATAAATTTTCTCGAGAACCGTTTGATGAATCTATTTCGCTCTCGGCCAGATGGTTCATCTTGTTAATCTAAACGAGAGGACAAACCCCCAGGAAGGCACATTAACGCGTTTGAGCGCTGTGACCGTTCAAACTTTCATAATTTTTTTTGACAACTTTTTCATCATATAAATATTACCTAGCTCGATAACCGTTTGATGGATCTGCTTCCTCCTCGGCAAGTGGGTTCACCTTGTTAATCTAAACGAGGGCCAAACTCCCAGCAAGGCACATTAACGGGTTATAGAGATAAATTTTCTCGAGAACCGTTTGATGAATCTACTTCGCTCTCGGCCAGATGGTTCATCTTGTTAATCTAAACGAGAGGACAAACCCCCAGGAAGGCACATTAACGCGTTTGAGCGCTGTGACCGTTCAAACTTTCATAATTTTTTTGACAACTTTTTCATCATATAAATATTACCTAGCTCGATAACCGTTTGATGGATCTGCTTCCACCTCGGCAAGTGGGTTCCCCTTGTTAATCTAAACGAGAGGCCAAACTCCCAGCAAGGCACATTAACGGGTTATAGAGATAAATTTTCTCGAGAACCGTTTGATGAATCTACTTCGCTCTCGGCCAGGTGGTTCATCTTGTTAATCTAAACGAGAGGACAAACCCCCAGGAGCACATTAACGCGTTTGAGCGCTGTGACCGTTCAAACTTTCATAATTTTTTTGGACAACTTTTTCATCATATAAATATTACCTAGCTCGATAACCGTTTGATGGATCTGCTTCCTCCTCGGCAAGTAGGTTCACCTTGTTAATCTAAACGAGAGGCCAAACTCCCAGCAAGGCATTAACGGGTTATAGAGATAAATTTTCTCGAGAACCGTTTGATGAATCTACTTCGCTCTCGGCCAGATGGTTCATCTTGTTAATCTAAACGAGAGGACAAACCCCCAGGAAGGCACATTAACGCGTTTGAGCGCTGTGACCGTTCAAACTTTCATAATTTTTTTTTTGACAACTTTTTCATCATATAAATATTACCTAGCTCGATAACCGTTTGATGGATCTGCTTCCTCCTCGGCAAGTGGGTTCACCTTGTTAATCTAAACGAGAGGCCAAACTCAGCAAGGCACATTAACGGGTTATAGAGATAAATTTTCTCGAGAACCGTTTGATGAATCTACTTCGCTCTCGGCCAGATGGTTCATCTTGTTAATCTAAACGAGAGGACAAACCCCCAGGAAGGCACATTAACGCGTTTGAGCGCTGTGACCGTTCAAACTTTCATAATTTTTTTTGGACAACTTTTTCATCATATAAATATTACCTAGCTCGATAACCGTTTGATGGATCTGCTTCCACCTCGGCAAGTAGGTTCCCCTTGTTAATCTAAACGAGAGGCCAAACTCCCAGCAAGGCACATTAACGGGTTATAGAGATAAATTTTCTCGAGAACCGTTTGATGAATCTACTTCGCTCTCCGGCCAGATGGTTCATCTTGTTAATCTAAACGAGAGGACAAACCCCCAGGAAGGCATTAACGCGTTTGAGCGCTGTGACCGTTCAAACTTTCATAATTTTTTTGGACAACTTTTTCATGATATAAATATTACCTAGCTCGATAACCGTTTGATGGATCTGCTTCCTCCTCGGCAAGTAGGTTCCCCTTGTTAATCTAAACGAGAGCCAAACTCCCAGCAAGGCACATTAACGGGTTATAGAGATAAATTTTCTCGAGAACCGTTTGATGAATCTACTTCGCTCTCGGCCAGATGGTTCATCTTGTTAATCTAAACGAGAGGACAAACCCCCAGGAAGGCACATTAACGCGTTTGAGCGCTGTGACCGTTCAAACTTTCATAATTTTTTTGACAACTTTTTCATCATATAAATATTACCTAGCTCGATAACCGTTTGATGGATCTGCTTCCACCTCGGCAAGTGGGTTCCCCTTGTTAATCTAAACGAGAGGCCAAACTCCCAGCAAGGCACATTAACGGGTTATAGAGATAAATTTTTCTCGAGAACCGTTTGATGAATCTACTTCGCTCTCGGCCAGGTGGTTCATCTTGTTAATCTAAACGAGAGGACAAACCCCAGGAAGGCACATTAACGCGTTTGAGCGCTGTGACCGTTCAAACTTTCATAATTTTTTTTGACAACTTTTTCATGATATAAATATTACCTAGCTCGATAACCGTTTGATGGATCTGCTTCCTCCTCGGCAAGTAGGTTCACCTTGTTAATCTAAACGAGAGGCCAAACTCCCAGCAAGGCACATTAACGGGTTATAGAGATAAATTTTCTCGAGAACCGTTTGATGAATCTACTTCGCTCTCGGCCAGGTGGTTCATCTTGTTAATCTAAACGAGAGGACAAACCCCAGGAAGGCACATTAACGCGTTTGAGCGCTGTGACCGTTCAAACTTTCATAATTTTTTTGACAACTTTTTCATCATATAAATATTACCTAGCTCGATAACCGTTTGATGGATCTGCTTCCTCCTCGGCAAGTAGGTTCCCCTTGTTAATCTAAACGAGAGGCCAAACTCCCAGCAAGGCACATTAACGGGTTATAGAGATAAATTTTCTCGAGAACCGTTTGATGAATCTACTTCGCTCTCGGCCAGATGGTTCATCTTGTTAATCTAAACGAGAGGACAAACCCCAGGAAGGCACATTAACGCGTTTGAGCGCTGTGACCGTTCAAACTTTCATAATTTTTTTTGACAACTTTTTCATGATATAAATATTACCTAGCTCCATAACCGTTTGATGGATCTGCTTCCTCCTCGGCAAGAAGGTTCCCCTTGTTAATCTAAACGAGAGGCCAAACTCCCAGCAAGGCACATTAACGGGTTATAGAGATAAATTTTCTCGAGAACCGTTTGATGAATCTACTTCGCTCTCGGCCAGATGGTTCATCTTGTTAATCTAAACGAGAGGACAAACCCCCAGGAAGGCACATTAACGCGTTTGAGCGCTGTGACCGTTCAAACTTTCATAATTTTTTTTGACAACTTTTTCATCATATAAATATTACCTAGCTCGATAACCGTTTGATGGATCTGCTTCCACCTCGGCAAGTGGGTTCCCCTTGTTAATCTAAACGAGAGGCCAAACTCCCAGCAAGGCACATTAACGGGTTATAGAGATAAATTTTCTCGAGAACCGTTTGATGAATCTACTTCGCTCTCGGCCAGGTGGTTCATCTTGTTAATCTAAACGAGAGGACAAACCCCCAGGAAGGCACATTAACGCGTTTGAGCGCTGTGACCGTTCAAACTTTCACTAATTTTTTTTGACAACTTTTTCATGATATAAATATTACCTAGCTCGATAACCGTTTGATGGATCTGCTTCCACCTCGGCAAGAAGGTTCACCTTGTTAATCTAAACGAGAGGCCAAACTCCCAGCAAGGCACATTAACGGGTTATAGAGATAAATTTTCTCGAGAACCGTTTGATGAATCTACTTCGCTCTCGGCCAGGTGGTTCATCTTGTTAATCTAAACGAGAGGACAAACCCCAGGAAGGCACATTAACGCGTTTGAGCGCTGTGACCGTTCAAACTTTCACTAATTTTTTGACAACTTTTTCATCATATAAATATTACCTAGCTCGATAACCGTTTGATGGATCTGCTTCCACCTCGGCAAGTGGGTTCCCTTGTTAATCTAAACGAGAGGCCAAACTCCCAGCAAGGCACATTAACGGGTTATAGAGATAAATTTTCTCGAGAACCGTTTGATGAATCTCACTTCGCTCTCGGCCAGGTGGTTCATCTTGTTAATCTAAACGAGAGGACAAACCCCCAGGAAGCACATTAACGCGTTTGAGCGCTGTGACCGTTCAAACTTTCATAATTTTTTTTGACAACTTTTTCATATATAAATATTACCTAGCTCCATAACCGTTTGATGGATCTGCTTCCTCCTCGGCAAGTGGGTTCCCTTGTTAATCTAAACGAGAGGCCAAACTCACCAGCAAGGCACATTAACGGGTTATAGAGATAAATTTTCTCGAGAACCGTTTGATGAATCTACTTCGCTCTCGGCCAGATGGTTCATCTTGTTAATCTAAACGAGAGGACAAACCCCCAGGAGGCACATTAACGCGTTTGAGCGCTGTGACCGTTCAAACTTTCATAATTTTTTAGCGGACAACTTTTTCATCATATAAATATTACCTAGCTCGATAACCGTTTGATGGATCTGCTTCCTCCTCGGCAGAAGGTTCACCTTGTTAATCTAAACGAGAGGCCAAACTCCCACAAGGCACATTAACGGGTTATAGAGATAAATTTTCTCGAGAACCGTTTGATGAATCTACTTCGCTCTCGGCCAGGTGGTTCATCTTGTTAATCTAAACGAGAGGACAAACCCCCAGGAAGGCACATTAACGCGTTTGAGCGCTGTGACCGTTCAAACTTTCATAATTTTTTTTTTGACAACTTTTTCATCATATAAATATTACCTAGCTCGATAACCGTTTGATGGATCTGCTTCCACCTCGGCAAGTGGGTTCCCCTTGTTAATCTAAACGAGAGGCCAAACTCCCCAGCAAGGCACATTAACGGGTTATAGAGATAAATTTTCTCGAGAACCGTTTGATGAATCTACTTCGCTCTCGGCCAGGTGGTTCATCTTGTTAATCTAAACGAGAGGACAAACCCCAGAGAGGCACATTAACGCGTTTGAGCGCTGTGACCGTTCAAACTTTCATAATTTTTTTGGACAACTTTTTCATGATATAAATGTTACCTAGCTCCATAACCGTTTGATGGATCTGCTTCCTCCTCGGCAAGTAGGTTCCCTTGTTAATCTAAACGAGAGGCCAAACTCACCAGCAAGGCACATTAACGGGTTATAGAGATAAATTTCTCGAGAACCGTTTGATGAATCTACTTCGCTCTCGGCCAGATGGTTCATCTTGTTAATCTAAAGGAGAGGACAAACCCCCAGGAAGGCACATTAACGCGTTTGAGCGCTGTGACCGTTCAAACTTCATAATTTTTTTGGACAACTTTTTCATCATATAAATATTACCTAGCTCGATAACCGTTTGATGGATCTGCTTCCTCCTCGGCAAGTAGGTTCACCTTGTTAATCTAAACGAGAGGCCAAACTCCCAGCAAGGCACATTAACGGGTTATAGAGATAAATTTTCTCGAGAACCGTTTGATGAATCTACTTCGCTCTCGGCCAGATGGTTCATCTTGTTAATCTAAAGGAGAGGACAAACCCCCAGGAAGGCACATTAACGCGTTTGAGCGCTGTGACCGTTCAAACTTCATAATTTTTTTGGACAACTTTTTCATCATATAAATATTACCTAGCTCGATAACCGTTTGATGGATCTGCTTCCTCCTCGGCAAGTAGGTTCACCTTGTTAATCTAAACGAGAGGCCAAACTCCCAGCAAGGCACATTAACGGGTTATAGAGATAAATTTTCTCGAGAACCGTTTGATGAATCTACTTCGCTCTCGGCCAGATGGTTCATCTTGTTAATCTAAAGGAGAGGACAAACCCCCAGGAAGGCACATTAACGCGTTTGAGCGCTGTGACCGTTCAAACTTCATAATTTTTTTGGACAACTTTTTCATCATATAAATATTACCTAGCTCGATAACCGTTTGATGGATCTGCTTCCTCCTCGGCAAGTAGGTTCACCTTGTTAATCTAAACGAGAGGCCAAACTCCCAGCAAGGCACATTAACGGGTTATAGAGATAAATTTTCTCGAGAACCGTTTGATGAATCTACTTCGCTCTCGGCCAGATGGTTCATCTTGTTAATCTAAACGAGAGGACAAACCCCCAGGAAGGCACATTAACGCGTTTGAGCGCTGTGACCGTTCAAACTTCATAATTTTTTGGACAACTTTTTCATCATATAAATATTACCTAGCTCGATAACCGTTTGATGGATCTGCTTCCTCCTCGGCAAGTAGGTTCACCTTGTTAATCTAAACGAGAGGCCAAACTCCCAGCAAGGCACATTAACGGGTTATAGAGATAAATTTTCTCGAGAACCGTTTGATGAATCTACTTCGCTCTCGGCCAGATGGTTCATCTTGTTAATCTAAAGGAGAGGACAAACCCCAGGAAGGCACATTAACGCGTTTGAGCGCTGTGACCGTTCAAACTTCATAATTTTTTTGGACAACTTTTTCATCATATAAATATTACCTAGCTCGATAACCGTTTGATGGATCTGCTTCCTCCTCGGCAAGTAGGTTCACCTTGTTAATCTAAACGAGAGGCCAAACTCCCAGCAAGGCACATTAACGGGTTATAGAGATAAATTTTCTCGAGAACCGTTTGATGAATCTACTTCGCTCTCGGCCAGATGGTTCATCTTGTTAATCTAAAGAGAGGACAAACCCCCAGGAAGGCACATTAACGCGTTTGAGCGCTGTGACCGTTCAAACTTCATAATTTTTTTGGACAACTTTTTCATCATATAAATATTACCTAGCTCGATAACCGTTTGATGGATCTGCTTCCTCCTCGGCAAGTAGGTTCACCTTGTTAATCTAAACGAGAGGCCAAACTCCCAGCAAGGCACATTAACGGGTTATAGAGATAAATTTTCTCGAGAACCGTTTGATGAATCTACTTCGCTCTCGGCCAGATGGTTCATCTTGTTAATCTAAAGGAGAGGACAAACCCCCAGGAAGGCACATTAACGCGTTTGAGCGCTGTGACCGTTCAAACTTCATAATTTTTTGGACAACTTTTTCATCATATAAATATATTACCTAGCTCGATAACCGTTTGATGGATCTGCTTCCTCCTCGGCAAGTAGGTTCACCTTGTTAATCTAAACGAGAGGCCAAACTCCCAGCAAGGCACATTAACGGGTTATAGAGATAAATTTTCTCGAGAACCGTTTGATGAATCTACTTCGCTCTCGGCCAGATGGTTCATCTTGTTAATCTAAAGGAGAGGACAAACCCCCAGGAAGGCACATTAACGCGTTTGAGCGCTGTGACCGTTCAAACTTCATAATTTTTTGGACAACTTTTTCATCATATAAATATTACCTAGCTCGATAACCGTTTGATGGATCTGCTTCCTCCTCGGCAAGTAGGTTCACCTTGTTAATCTAAACGAGAGGCCAAACTCCCAGCAAGGCACATTAACGGGTTATAGAGATAAATTTTCTCGAGAACCGTTTGATGAATCTACTTCGCTCTCGGCCAGATGGTTCATCTTGTTAATCTAAAGGAGAGGACAAACCCCCAGGAAGGCACATTAACGCGTTTGAGCGCTGTGACCGTTCAAACTTCATAATTTTTTTGGACAACTTTTTCATCATATAAATATTACCTAGCTCGATATCCGTTTGATGGATCTGCTTCCTCCTCGGCAAGTAGGTTCACCTTGTTAATCTAAACGAGAGGCCAAACTCCCAGCAAGGCACATTAACGGGTTATAGAGATAAATTTTCTCGAGAACCGTTTGATGAATCTACTTCGCTCTCGGCCAGATGGTTCATCTTGTTAATCTAAAGGAGAGGACAAACCCCCAGGAAGGCACATTAACGCGTTTGAGCGCTGTGACCGTTCAAACTTTCATAATTTTTTTGGACAACTTTTTCATCATATAAATATTACCTAGCTCGATAACCGTTTGATGGATCTGCTTCCTCCTCGGCAAGTAGGTTCACCTTGTTAATCTAAACGAGAGGCCAAACTCCCAGCAAGGCACATTAACGGGTTATAGAGATAAATTTTCTCGAGAACCGTTTGATGAATCTACTTCGCTCTCGGCCAGATGGTTCATCTTGTTAATCTAAAGGAGAGGACAAACCCCCAGGAAGGCACATTAACGCGTTTGAGCGCTGTGACCGTTCAAACTTCATAATTTTTTTGGACAACTTTTTCATCATATAAATATTACCTAGCTCGATATCCGTTTGATGGATCTGCTTCCTCCTCGGCAAGTAGGTTCACCTTGTTAATCTAAACGAGAGGCCAAACTCCCAGCAAGGCACATTAACGGGTTATAGAGATAAATTTTCTCGAGAACCGTTTGATGAATCTACTTCGCTCTCGGCCAGATGGTTCATCTTGTTAATCTAAAGGAGAGGACAAACCCCCAGGAAGGCACATTAACGCGTTTGAGCGCTGTGACCGTTCAAACTTCATAATTTTTTGGACAACTTTTTCATCATATAAATATTACCTAGCTCGATAACCGTTTGATGGATCTGCTTCCTCCTCGGCAAGTAGGTTCACCTTGTTAATCTAAACGAGAGGCCAAACTCCCAGCAAGGCACATTAACGGGTTATAGAGATAAATTTTCTCGAGAACCGTTTGATGAATCTACTTCGCTCTCGGCCAGATGGTTCATCTTGTTAATCTAAAGGAGAGGACAAACCCCCAGGAAGGCACATTAACGCGTTTGAGCGCTGTGACCGTTCAAACTTCATAATTTTTTGGACAACTTTTTCATCATATAAATATTACCTAGCTCGATATCCGTTTGATGGATCTGCTTCCTCCTCGGCAAGTAGGTTCACCTTGTTAATCTAAACGAGAGGCCAAACTCCCAGCAAGGCACATTAACGGGTTATAGAGATAAATTTTCTCGAGAACCGTTTGATGAATCTACTTCGCTCTCGGCCAGATGGTTCATCTTGTTAATCTAAAGGAGAGGACAAACCCCCAGGAAGGCACATTAACGCGTTTGAGCGCTGTGACCGTTCAAACTTTCATAAATTTTTTGGACAACTTTTTCATCATATAAATATTACCTAGCTCGATAACCGTTTGATGGATCTGCTTCCTCCTCGGCAAGTAGGTTCACCTTGTTAATCTAAACGAGAGGCCAAACTCCCAGCAAGGCACATTAACGGGTTATAGAGATAAATTTTCTCGAGAACCGTTTGATGAATCTACTTCGCTCTCGGCCAGATGGTTCATCTTGTTAATCTAAACGAGAGGACAAACCCCCAGGAAGGCACATTAACGCGTTTGAGCGCTGTGACCGTTCAAACTTTCATAAATTTTTTGGACAACTTTTTTCATCATATAAATATTACCTAGCTCGATAACCGTTTGATGGATCTGCTTCCTCCTCGGCAAGTAGGTTCACCTTGTTAATCTAAACGAGAGGCCAAACTCCCAGCAAGGCACATTAACGGGTTATAGAGATAAATTTTCTCGAGAACCGTTTGATGAATCTACTTCGCTCTCGGCCAGATGGTTCATCTTGTTAATCTAAACGAGAGGACAAACCCCCAGGAAGGCACATTAACGCGTTTGAGCGCTGTGACCGTTCAAACTTTCATAATTTTTTTGGACAACTTTTTCATCATATAAATAATATTACCTAGCTCGATAACCGTTTGATGGATCTGCTTCCTCCTCGGCAAGTAGGTTCACCTTGTTAATCTAAACGAGAGGCCAAACTCCCAGCAAGGCACATTAACGGGTTATAGAGATAAAATTTTCTCGAGAACCGTTTGATGAATCTACTTCGCTCTCGGCCAGATGGTTCATCTTGTTAATCTAAACGAGAGGACAAACCCCCAGGAAGGCACATTAACGCGTTTGAGCGCTGTGACCGTTCAAACTTTCATAAATTTTTTGGACAACTTTTTCATCATATAAATATTACCTAGCTCGATAACCGTTTGATGGATCTGCTTCCTCTCGGCAAGTAGGTTCACCTTGTTAATCTAAACGAGAGGCCAAACTCCCAGCAAGGCACATTAACGGTTATAGAGATAAATTTTCTCGAGAACCGTTTGATGAATCTACTTCGCTCTCGGCCAGATGGTTCATCTTGTTAATCTAAAGGAGAGGACAAACCCCCAGGAAGGCACATTAACGCGTTTGAGCGCTGTGACCGTTCAAACTTCATAAATTTTTGGACAACTTTTTCATCATATAAATATTACCTAGCTCGATAACCGTTTGATGGATCTGCTTCCTCCTCGGCAAGTAGGTTCACCTTGTTAATCTAAACGAGAGGCCAAACTCCCAGCAAGGCACATTAACGGGTTATAGAGATAAATTTTCTCGAGAACCGTTTGATGAATCTACTTCGCTCTCGGCCAGATGGTTCATCTTGTTAATCTAAACGAGAGGACAAACCCCAGGAAGGCACATTAACGCGTTTGAGCGCTGTGACCGTTCAAACTTTCATAATTTTTCTGGACAACTTTTTCATCATATAAATATTACCTAGCTCGATAACCGTTTGATGGATCTGCTTCCTCCTCGGCAAGTAGGTTCACCTTGTTAATCTAAACGAGAGGCCAAACTCCCAGCAAGGCACATTAACGGGTTATAGAGATAAATTTTCTCGAGAACCGTTTGATGAATCTACTTCGCTCTCGGCCAGATGGTTCATCTTGTTAATCTAAACGAGAGGACAAACCCCCAGGAAGGCACATTAACGCGTTTGAGCGCTGTGACCGTTCAAACTTTCATAAATTTTCTGGACAACTTTTTCATCATATACAATATTACCTAGCTCGATAACCGTTTGATGGATCTGCTTCCTCCTCGGCAAGTAGGTTCACCTTGTTAATCTAAACGAGAGGCCAAACTCCCAGCAAGGCACATTAACGGGTTATAGAGATAAATTTTCTCGAGAACCGTTTGATGAATCTACTTCGCTCTCGGCCAGATGGTTCATCTTGTTAATCTAAACGAGAGGACAAACCCCCAGGAAGGCACATTAACGCGTTTGAGCGCTGTGACCGTTCAAACTTTCATAATTTTTCTGGACAACTTTTTCATCATATAAATATATTACCTAGCTCGATAACCGTTTGATGGATCTGCTTCCTCCTCGGCAAGTAGGTTCACCTTGTTAATCTAAACGAGAGGCCAAACTCCCAGCAAGGCACATTAACGGGTTATAGAGATAAATTTTCTCGAGAACCGTTTGATGAATCTACTTCGCTCTCGGCCAGATGGTTCATCTTGTTAATCTAAACGAGAGGACAAACCCCAGGAAGGCACATTAACGCGTTTGAGCGCTGTGACCGTTCAAACTTTCATAAATTTTCTGGACAACTTTTTTTCATCATATAAATAATATTACCTAGCTCGATATCCGTTTGATGGATCTGCTTCCTCCTCGGCAAGTAGGTTCACCTTGTTAATCTAAACGAGAGGCCAAACTCCCAGCAAGGCACATTAACGGGTTATAGAGATAAATTTTCTCGAGAACCGTTTGATGAATCTACTTCGCTCTCTCGGCCAGATGGTTCATCTTGTTAATCTAAACGAGAGGACAAACCCCAGGAAGGCACATTAACGCGTTTGAGCGCTGTGACCGTTCAAACTTTCATAAATTTTCTGGACAACTTTTTCATCATATAAATAATATTACCTAGCTCGATAACCGTTTGATGGATCTGCTTCCTCCTCGGCAAGT
>CM043022.1:82095676-82128293 GCA_023690525.1 Holotrichia oblita | reverse complement strand
CTTCCATTTATATTTGCCGTAAATCGAGAAGGCAGAGATAATGTAAGACCCCAAGAACAGTATCTACTTGAGAATTTTCTGTTTTTATTTTTAGCTATTGTGTCGCACTAATTTCACTATTTTTATCGAATTAATATTCTTTTATAATTTTGTTTTATTTTGACATTTGCCATGACACTTCTTTAAAACTATTGATGTTTATTTTATGTAGACAATATCATCATAATTACCAAAAATGTGGTAACACTATTATTTACTCTTATTATAATTTGTTTTGTTTTGATGTTTTTATCTCATCGAAACATTTCAAATTCTAACGAGACAATTTTGAATTTCCAGAGACTGTAAAGGTTACCTCCTACCGAAAAGCTTTCAAGAGGATTCAGATTTAAACGCTAGATGGTATTGCGATGTTTGTCCGTCTAGTACTTCATCGGTTATCGTACATGAGACTTTGGATAATATCGGGAGACAACTGAATTCGATGCCTAAAGGCATTCTTTAATGTTTGTAGAGTTTTCTGAGAGAAAATGAGGAAATATTTGTCACCTAATCATTATTTCACCGATGTTAAATTCGCTTTATGCCAATTAATTAAGTAGTGACTTCTGGTCTGCAAACTGTTAGCGATAAAGAAGTTGAATTCAAAGCAAAATTATGCAGGCAGTTAATTGATATGATGAAGATATTAATACCGGGTAAGAAGTGATATTTATTTGTTGTTATTAATTGGTAATAATGTGAATTACAGCCGAGCCCAGGGTGTTAGGAATATTATTGTTTGAATTACATGCTGCAATTTCTGAGATTGGAAGGAGGAAAGTCGAGGCTGGATTAGGTGGACCTGATGATTTGCAAAGATGCCTTAATGGTAAGTGTTTAAGTTCCTTTTGGATATGTTTGGAGAAACAGAATTCTTTTGTCCCCAAATTGAAGTAGAAGTTTGATTTTTATTAAAGAAAATCAGTCCAAACTGCTTGATCCAAGAAATCTTCTCCTTAGAAGATAATCTTGTAAGGAGCCCGAAAACTTGATAAACCAACTACCATAACATTATTCCCTTTTTCTGAACACCCTAGCAAGTCGTTTCTTCTGAAGCTCTTCTTCATTTTCTTTGAAATCAGGAGAGCTTTATCAATGTGATAACAAGGACTGTGGGCTCGTGGAGATAAATAAAAAATCAGTAATACCAACAACAGCACAACGTTTAATTTATTCGAGAGCTCATGGGTTTCTCATCATCAATGATGAGGGCCAAATGAGCTCTCGAAACACGTGTTCTGGAGTTAATGCATTAAAGAGCTCTTGAAGCTTTTCAATACAAATTTTTCTGTATTGGAAATTAAAGAAAATCTTGGGAATCAATTTCTTTCGATAGTAAAGGTTAAGACAAGAATTGCTCTCTAAAAATACCTCTAGATTCAGTTTATTTACACCGATATCGGGGGTACTGCAGGAAGTAACTTGTGACCGTTATTTTTCTCAATACTCGTATATACATAAGTACCTGTATGATTGATTTGTGCAGTGCAGATAGAAAGAAAAATAGTTAAAATGTCATACCTATAGCATAAACAAGCATAACTTTAATCTAACATTGCTGTTTTATAATTTTAAGATTACCTTCTAGCATTTTTTGAAGTCGTACTTAAATGTTTTCCTTCATTCATTCATTCTTCAAATTACTCTTACTTAAGCCTGAAACACTGAAAAAAAGTGAAATAATAACGTGATAGTCGTAGGTGTTTTTATTCTTGTAATATTGTTACACAACTTCGCTACATTTAACCGGATTCACCTGCCTTCTACGAATAATATATTATATAAACGACTATTAAATCAAAATGGCGGGTAAAAATTTTCCAAGTGTCCCTGATCTGTGTCTCCCACATTAAATTTTCAATACCCTGTCAACTATGTTACGTTCCGAGCGTCGAGCTATTGAGTCGTTTCGATTGAATTATTTATTTGGGAAACCGGTATATTAATTGTTGTGCAATATCTACACTTTAATAAATGATTAGATGTGTTTAAAATGCCTCTTGTTTTTGTAATATAGATGATTTTGTATGTGACAATCTATACATTTTTTTTAATTTTAGGAATCCAAGAAGATATTGAAGGAAGTTGTAGAGTTACTGAAACATGAACCACCAGAGCTGCCAGAGGGGAAAATTCTCATTCAAGCGAAGAGTAATTTAGCTGAAATTGATGTTATTATGAGAACTGTTCATATGAAAGTTGGAGATGTAATTTAATGTTATTCATTTCATTTGTATATAATAAATATTTATTTGAAATAAAGTTTGTATTGTAGTTTGTTGTTTGGATACTATAATTTTACGAGAAATAAGTATCTTTTATAGATAATAATTTTGCTAAAACTTCTAGATAGACGTTTATATATATATAAACATGAATTAATAGGTGTTATATTGACAATATGACAAAGAATACAGAAGAAGAAGTATCGCTTTCTAAACTTTCAAAAGGTATTTAGGTATTGCCGTCTACTAGGCACTAGTGTCAAACTATCAAAAAATTGCAAGAATCCATGTATTGTATAATATTTGAGAAGCCCTTTTACAAAAGCATACAAACAAGACTATGTTTGTCTGTTATAAAATATAAAATTTGAGGAAGAGGATATAATTGCGTAAAAAGAAAATTAAAGGCTGAGTAATAGATTAAGCCCCGCGTTGGGCTACCTAATTCAGAATAAAAATGTAGCCTAGTATCATCATGAAGTAATATCAAACAAGATGGAGCAAATGTAATTCCGTAGGCTTTCACGGCCGTCGTCACTTGTAATAGAATCTTCTTCCGGGTTTCGCTATGTAGTCGCAATTCCAATCGACGTTTCGACGTTTTATCAGTCTGATAGCAGATTCTGAAGCAGCTGGCAGCATGGACAGCGAAAAACGTCGATTGGAATAGCGACCACAAGGCGAAATCCGGAAGAAGATTTTATTACAAGATGGACAAAGTTCGTTCTTCAATAAATACAACACTTCCTGAACTGAGCTCATGAGCCCATCATCTACAATTTAACCAGCAGATTCATAGCTCTCAATCTTTGTCCAAGAAAAAGAGTTTACTGCAAAAAATTCATCCTTCGTCTATAGAGTCTTCATCGTCAGCCTTAACATATAAAATACTATGCTTCTCCTGCAAATCTCAGGTTTGCTTTCAAAAATTTCAATATTTTTTCTGCCTTTTAAGAAAGAGTCCACATATTGTTAAGTTAAAGGTATGCAGTTTATGAAATTTATGTGGTGATTCCTTTTTCGGGTGCTAATTCAAGAGCTTCTGCTTAGTTTTTCTACTGAGGGCACTTGATGGGGGAAATAAAGTGGTGCACCCTTTAATGATTAGTCGTGCACAAATCAATATTCGCTTTTTAAGCCAGTCAGCTTTACTACGAGGGTGGTCGCAGAATTACCCAACCTAACACGAAAACACAAACATTTTGAACATGGTTTTCTTCAATTTTTCATATCCTGTTTATAGTGAGCAATTAACGAAATTGCCAGCAGCCGCAGGCTCTATCTCTTCATAGTTGGAAAATCTCTTATCACCGAGATATTTTTTCAAGTTTGTCTCTTTAATTTTGGCCATCAGGGGATAACCAATGTGTGAACTGGTGTATAGTCATCAGTTTGCAAATGAAAATTATTTTCAAGCGCTTCCCAAAAAATTGAAGCCATAATCTTCTCAGCAGATGGAGTTGTTTTCGCCTTATTTGGAGCTGATTTTCTCCTTTTGGTCCATTGTTTTGAGTGTTCTTGAACAACTGCGCTGTTTGAAATGTCGATGATCAACCAATACCAATTTGTTTTGTCGTTTTTGGAACTGTCAATTCATTTGGTTGACCAGTGCGATTGTAATCTTGGCAATTCCTACGGTCTCGTTTAAATTCTGCCATCCTATACTTAACTGTTGTAAACGAAGAAACAGGCTCCTGCAGACTAGAATTTAGCATGATTTTGATATTCTTTGGTCTTAAACCTGACAAAAGAAATTGTTGTATCACATGAACATGATCAAATTTTTCCATGTTTACAAATTCATTGTCATAGCCATCATAACCAACGTAGAGTCTTCAAACTTGACTGATACTATCTAGGACCCTCTTGCAAGTTGTCTTTTACAATGTTAATTGGTTACTGACGACAATTTTGTTTCATCTAGCTTGTACATTGCATGAGAAAAGGGGGAGCCAACTCTTTTCTGGTTCTCTTCTGAATTATCAAAGATAGCTCTACCTGACTGTAAAAGAATCTTCTTAAAACTGATCTTCAAAGATTATTATGATATATATTACGATTTCTGGATTTCCAATTGAGAATAGACCATTCAATGCATCAAACTAGGTGTTACAGAAATGATCTCTATGTTGGAACTGTATGAAACTACAAATTTCAAAGCAGTCTCAAAGATGTCCAAGAAATCCAATAGGTATTTAGAGACCATTGTAAAGATTAAAACATTTCATCAGCATTGCTGTCAATAATGATAACATTTTTTTGTCACCACCAGAAATAATTCCTTCAAATTTGCTTAAGTGATTCATACAATATTTATTTTACAGCTTTTACCTATGACATTCTACAAGACAATGCCAAAAAATGGATCATTCCAGGAAAATGGATCCTACAAACGATACTAGTTTGGCCAGATTCAAACAATGCTTGGATAATCAGTGCAGATTGGTTAATTTTCATAAACATAATCATAATTGAGATATTGCACGCATCTTTCGTTGTTATAAATAGATCAGATTTGGGTATAGCACTTGTAGCTCTAGCAACGGTTACTACAACATTTGAAGTAAGTCCTGTATTAATTATAATTAACGCCAAAATTGAGGTTCTTTTAAACCTCTAAATTTTTTTTTAGGGTTTAGTTAGATTTTACATGATTGTCTTCAAAAAATACCAATTCAACGATATCCTCTGCAAAGTTTGGAAACAATTTTGGCCATTATCAATCTTACCACAAAAAGATATGAAGAATTTATCGAAGAAATGCTATGTAACTGTAATGCTTGCTATTGGTTGTTATGGCCCAGCTGTTTTTTGTAATATGGTTATAACATTAACACCTTATCTTACCAGGGAACAGATTCTGAAGAGTACTTACCCTTTTCAGTGGAATTCCACACATATGAAGTATTGTATGTTTGGCAGTATTTTACACAATGGTATCTATTAATTTTGGTGAACACTTTCGATTTGTTCGTTCTACCACTCATGATGATATGTATTGTCCAATTTATGATATTACAAGATGTCTTTCGAAATATATTTTCGGCTAAATCTAAACAGCAGAGGGTATTATTATTTGGAGAGACCATTTCAGATGAGGATATGGTTAAAAAATGTTTAGATCAACAAGTAATGCTAATAAAGTCAGTCTTGAGTTACCATTCTGTGGTTGCAAAACTAATTTTTAAAATTTTTAGAATTTGCGACCAGTTAGAAGACATATTCAATTTTGCATTGCTTCTACAATTTGTTAGTAGTATACTAGCTTTATGCTCATCTACTTTAATACTGGTTTGTATTAATGTTTTGTTGCAATTACAATTAGCTTACATAGAGTAGATTGTTAAAAATACATCCTTAATTTACGCTCACCAATTGCCGTGCAGACTGGTATATAGGAAAGAAATGATTTTCCAATAACTCTTTCTCAGAAACAATATTTTGGCAAATTTTTAGAAAGGTTGCAGTCGTTTACTGATTAGCACATTTTTGGTTTTCTGCCCAATCTAATCAAACAAAATCAAGCGACCCTCCTTCTCAAAAAAAGGCTTTCACGGTTCGAATCTCTGTTATGAGGACTTCTGGGTTTTGACCGGAACCTCATAAAGAAAAATCAAAACTATACAATTTAACACATATGGCTAAAATCTGTTACATGACTACCTGTAAAAGGTAGGTTTAGGCTTTCACAAACTTCATTAATATTAAGTTATTAAATTTTAATTTGATGCGTCAATATTAAGCTTGCCAAATCAAGGACGACATTCTAGGTAAACGAGGCCAAATACAGAACTTATTTTGCTTAATCCGGATTTTTTGGTCATTGTTTGGTTGGTAGGCTTGATTGGGTAAGTTAAAACAATGATTGATTAAAGGGATGGAGCGTTGTTTGATTGGAAATATACAATTTTTCAATCCGATCTACTCGATTTTTTTTTTACCAAAATCTTATAATCGTTGAGGTTGGATTTGGTAAAAAATTTCCTAGAAAACTCTATTTCGAGTCCACCTCCTCTCCTCCCCTCCTCCTCACCACCTAATAATTTGATTGTTTTAACTTGCCCAATTAGATCTGTTTAGTTGGTTCTGTCTGTGAGGTTGGTTTGATATTAAATGCTTCTGGATATTTTTGGTATTTGTCTTTGGAATTTTTAGGAGTTTTACTGGAATGTTTTGATCGGATTTTGGAATTTTTGCACTTTTTCGACAAGATTTGTTGAGAATTTTTAAATTATTTTAGCACCTTTTAGGATTTGCCTTGTTTGAACTTGGCGAGAGTTGGTTAAAGTTTTTTTAAGACCATATTGTTTTGGTTGGATGTGATTGGCCACTCATATTCTTTCATAGATTTATTAAGAGTTGTATTATAGGGACGGGATCAAAAAATTACAGAGGTTGGCACTCAATTTTGGTGACATTTATATGCAGTTTCTTTGTGACGTAGTATTGTTTTGGATTCGAATAATTTTTTGAAGTTTTAGGTTTGGGTTGTAACGATGAAGATTGGGGTGGTGATGTCTTTTTAGATTATTAGAGTTTATCTCGGATTTTTTTCCGTAAATTTTTAAATAATTTCGTATCTGCAAGGTTGACACGAAAGCTGCATTCCAAAACTTGATTTTACCCCTTAATCTGAAGTTTTGATAATGAAATGCATCTACAATTCCAATTTTATTTTAGAAAGTCGATCCGAATCAATTCTTAAAAATGCTGACGTTCGCTATCGCTCACATGTTTCAACTATTTAATTATTGTTACGTTGGCAACGAATTAATCACACAGGTAATGCCCACTTGGGCAATTAAAAAAAAAACTTTAAAATTAACTTGACATTTTAGAGCGGAAACATGGCTAACGCCATCTATAATTGTAATTGGGAACTTATTAATGATAAGAAATTTAAGATGACGTTGACGTTCATGATACAGAGATGTCAAAAACAGCAACGTTTGACAGCTGCCGGTATTGCAGATCTCGATTTTATCAGTTACATCAAGGTATAATAATTTGCAATATATTTGAATTGAATTTTATTCCCTTTTATGTTTCTTGCAGGTGCTAAGATTGGCCTTTTCCTTTTATACGGTATTAGAATTCTTAATCGAGAATAAAACTGATACTATTTAGATTAATTTTAATATTGTGTCTTATAATATTATTATGCAAACATGTAATTAAAGATAATTACACTCTAGTTCTGTATTTTGGGAGGTTTAATTATAATTTCGGTGGGACAAATATCATAAAAAATTTATTAGTATTAATTAGAGAAAACACATTTTGTATATAAAACAAGGAAAATATATGTATAGATTCTTATTTGTTAATCGAGAATGAATCGAATTAAAATTAGACGTCTCTCAACTGGTAATGTATCTTCTCTTATCTTTAGTATTGCCAGTTTATATATATTTATTTATATTAAAGAGTTTATTAGAGATATTTCACGAGATGGTGCCAAAAAATGCATCATCCCCGGTAAATGGCTCCTGCAAAGCTTATTGGTATGGCCTGATACAGATAGCAGATGTGTAACAGTATTTAATTGGGTGTGTTTTATCAATTTGATAATTGTCGAGATTTTTCATGGATCTTACGTGATTGTACATAGAGCTGATATTGGAAACGCTATAATTGCAGCTGCTACAGTCACTACCACCTTCGAAGTATGTAAGTCCAATTTTGTCGACTTCAATTAAAATCGTGTCGAAATTATTTAGTGTTTGGTTAGATTCTACATCATCGTTTTCAAAAAACCAGTCGTTAATGATATATTATCGAAAATTTGGCGTGAATTTTGGCCTTTATCAGTGCTAAGTCCAAAAAAGGAGAAGATTCTAACCAGGAAATGTTACATTACATTGGCTTTAACTGTAGGATGCTACGGGCCTGCGATTATTTGTAATACCATAATAACTTTATGGCCTTATCTAACTCATCACGGCTTAGTATTGAAGTCCGTTTACCCCTTTCAATGGAACCAGACTTATATCTATGAAACAGTTTATCTTTGGCAATATTTCACCGAATGGTACATTCTAATTCTAGTGAATACTTTCGATTTTTTCATGATACCGGTTGTAATGACCTGCGCAGTCCAATTTGCTGTCTTGCAGAATGTTTTTAAGAACATTTTGTCGGAAAAATCGAAAGAACAAAGATCGATACTGTTTGGGGCTGATATTTCTGATAGGGAAATGGTTTTAAAGTGCTTGAATCAGCAACGAATGCTTTTAAGGTGATATATTTTAAAGAGAGGAGTGTAATTTTGACTGGATTTGGAATTAATTTTTTTTTAGGATTTGCGTGCAACTCGAAGAGGTTTTCAGATTCGCAATTTTGTTCCAATTCGTTAATAGTACAGCTGCTTTATGTTCTTCAACTGTAGTTTTGGTATATAATCATTTTTCCAACACCTCTTTTGAGATTTTCAATTAAATATTTGAAAAATTTTAGCAAGTTGATTCGTCACAGTTCATGGAAATGTTAACGTTTGCAATAGCACATATGTTCCAATTATTTTATTATTGCTTCGTTGGTAACGAATTGACGGTGCAAGTACTAATTAATACTGGAGAAAATAGAGTATTGGGTTATAATAATTGTTTAAATTGTAGAGTGGTAATATGGCTATTGCCATCTATGATTGTAATTGGCAACTTTCGGAAGATTTAGCATTTAAGAAAGGATTAATTTTGATGCTGCAAAGAAGTCAGAGGGCTCAAACAATGACGGCAGCCGGAATAATTGATTTAAATTTCGAAAGTTATATTTCAGTAAGTTTAATATTAAACGATAAATTTTTTGTTGTAGAATTTTGATTTTTTTTTAGGTGTTAAGGGTGTCCTTTTCATTTTATACGCTTTTAACTAATTTAATAGTTAAAAAGTATCACAAATTATAATGGAAATATTATCTATAGTAGAATATTATTGATTTGTTAAGAACTTTTGTTCAAGTTTAATTAAATAGTTTTAGAATTAAATCTATTATTAAAATCCTCGTTAATACCACTATATAACCAGGAAAAGCTTTTAATTATATTTTAGTTAGAATATTTGACTGGTTTCAATATTAAGGGTTTATAAAACAAAATTATGTTAAAAGAGAAAAAGATCAGAAAATTATCATTAGGTCCCATTTCACTTCGAATTGCTTCATATCCAAATTTATTATAACAGGATAATTTTAGGATTCAATAAGGATGTTTATAAAGATTGTGTTAAAGGAGTTTGTTACCTGGAAAGGTTCTTCTTCAAGGTGTTTGTTGTTGGCCTGATAATGAAGATTGGTACATGAGATTTATAGGATGGTTCATCTTCTGGAATTTAATTTTTATTGAAATTTTTCATACAGCTTACGCCCTGAAGAATTTTAAGAATATTGGTGATGCTGTGACTGTGGGAGCTACTGTGACAACGACGATGGAGGTATAATGCTTTTATGTATTTCCAATTTGAACAAAGTTGGTTAAGCTTTCATGGAATTTTTGGGTATTTTAGTTTACCAAGACTATCTTTGGATTCAGGATAAGATAGATTGTGATTAGGTCTCGACAAATTCTTCATTGCGATCTATTGTGAGTACCCTTAATCTTTTAGTCGCAATTGATCTCCAGACTTCTGAAGAAGTCTAGGATGTTTTTGGGGACTATAGTTGTTCGAGGTAATAAAGCCCTGAAGGTGCTAAGGTCTCGTCCGTTGAGCTCCAGCAGATCGCTGAAACAGTAATAAACTTTTTTGATTGTCTTAGTTTTGGGGTGGGCTAACACGCCAAAACATGCCTTTTGGTGAAACCATGAAATGGTTCTGATCCAATAAATCGGAACGTCGTGCCATTCTTTGCAAGACCATCGGCAGTTTCGTTGTCCTCACACCTCTAATGACCTGATACCCACATCAGTGTGGTTGACTTTAAGCCAGAGCATTGAGGTTGAGCCTATGATAGCTATCAGTTGTAGAAGGTTATTATTTTGCCTACAAATCATAGAACCTGTGCCAATTTTATTTTCAAGACCAGTAGAGAGAAACATACTTTCGTCTATCTGGTTGCGAATTAATTTGCCTACAGACGTTGGGCCACCATCTTTTTACTTAATCCTAGAGAGTCTTGTCGATAGGCTTGAAGAGGGTGAGACAGCAATTATTGTATTTGGTTGTTCAATGTTTTTCCTCAAATTTCAGATTTGAAGAATAGTACATTTCCGATTCTTCTCCAATCCCATTCCGGAGATAATTTCTAGCCTTTGACACGATTCTGTCTTATTGTTGATATGGAATTGAAGACATTAAACGTTTTGCAAGTGCAATTACTGAAGAAATGATGTGAATGGAATAAAATTGTTGAGGCCATAGACAGCTTAATTGAAAGGCTATTCCATATTTTGAAGAAGGAGCTGAGCTTGAAAAAGCTATCTAGAAGATGGAATGGGATTTGGGTGACTTTGAACTGCAACCTTAAACGTACTGAGCTTTGTTGTTCATCGTTGAAACAAATAAGGTGGTCAAAATCGCCCAAAAACGTTCTGGCATCAGCGTTTTTGGAATCCAAAAGGCAGTAGGAATTGTTACAGTCACTAAGAATGTCCTTTTTTGACTTTTAAACATTTTCATACTTCAAAGAACTGCTACGCTGTAAGCGATTTTGATCAAAAGAAGATTGAAGAAGGAAATCGTAAGAAACTTTTGTGTGGAGCCCACTATCTACATTTTTCGATGAGTGTTTCTTGTAGTTCTTGGTTCTTTCCACGTCATATTTTCGTTGTTCCAAAACAATTTCCCTTTATCAGGAAGGTATTGGTTCATCAAAAGATTATCATCAGCATTCATTTCTAGGATGCCACATCTTTGTAGTTCTTTGGCAGAAATCTAGTAAGGCCTGAAAATTCCATAGTAGAAATTTGTTATAATAGATTTACGTTTGCAATTATAAAATTTGATTAATATTTCATTAAAACAGGGGTTGGTTCGCTTATACATCATGCTAACCAAAAAGGAGGTTTTAAACGACATCCTGGTAAAGATTTGGAAACAATTTTGGCCGGCAGACACTTTAGAACCGAAGAAGCAGAAACTGCTCAAACAAAGAGCCCAGATTGCAGTTTTATTAACCTCATTCTTCTTATTATGTTCTTGCGTGAGCAACTCGCAAATAGTCGGATTACCATACTTGAGAAGTCACGACATGTTACTCAAATCAGCGTTTCCTTTCGATTGGAACAAACTATACGTTTATGAAATCCTATACACCTATCAATATTTCCTAGATTGGTACATCCTATTCATAATAAACGCGTTTGATTTTTTCTTCATATCTTTGGTCGCGACTTGTTTCCTTCAATTGGTTATAATGCAAGAGGTTTTAAGGAAGATTTTGAGGGGTGAATCTAAACGGCATAGAGTGAAGATTTTCGGCCGAATTGGTGAGAGAATCAGTGAGAAAGGAATGTTATTTTATTGTATTGAGCAACATAAATTATTGATTAGGTAATGTAATCTAATTTAATATTGATTGGAGATTTTTTTGTTGATAAATCATTTTAGTATTTGCACCGAGTTAGAAAACTCGTTTAATATAGCTATTATGATACAATTTTTTGTGAGTACTTGCGGAATTTGCGCCTCAGTATTAATGTTGGTAAGATAATATTGGAATTATTACCAAATAATAATTTCTAAATAATAATTTACAGAAAGTTGATTATAGCCAATTTGTAAAGATGCTAACTTTTGCAGCTGGACACACCGCTCAATTATTTTATTATTGTTACGTTGGCCATGAATTAATATTTGAGGTTAGAATCGTGTTACAAATTTAATATTATATAACCACAGAAGAAATTGTTTCAGAGCGGTTATTTAAGTGTCGCCATCTATGAGTGCGATTGGCATCTTTCGTACGATAAAAATTTTAATCAAGCTTTGATTTTGATGATGCAAAGAGGGCAGAAAGTGCAATGTTTGACAGCTGCTGGTGTTACCGAATTAAATTTTGTTAGCTTTATAAAGGTTTGTTTCCAAACAACAAAGGAGGTACATTTAATTTATTTGTTCTTTCTGTTTTAGATCATGAGATTGTCGTTTTCGTTTTATACATTGTTGAATAATTTATTAATGAAAAACGCAAATCAATAATGTGATTATTTTATTTTAATAGAAATAAAATGTAATAGTTGAGCAACTTTTTTAGCATTTTTTAAAACTAAAATAAACATACCTAGCAAAGGTTTTTTTTTCATAAATATATAATGTGATATGTTTGATTACCAATTCACAATTTAATCCTCATTCTGTGGGCGTTACTATTATTCCTCAAAGGAAATAATAAAACAGTTTATTCCAGTATAAAAGCAATCACAACAAGAAATATATACAAAGTTGTTCAGGCATAATGCAGGACCATCCAGGACATCAAATAAGAAGATTATCAAGTGGTATTATTTATATTCAATTCAAGTTTAATAAAAAAAAAACAAAACAAGTTTTAGACTTTATTAACGACATATCTAAAGATGGAGCTAAGAAATCGATGATTCCAGGTAAATGGCTGCTACAGAGTTTGATTGTGTGGCCTGATACTGACAGCAAATATGTCACCATATTTAATTGGATTTGTTACATTAATTTAATTCTTATGGAATTATTTCATGCAGCTTATGTTGTAATACATAGAAACGAGTATGGTAATGCTATATCAGCTGCTGCAACAGTTACGACTACCTTTGAAGTATTATAGCTCAATTAGAAAATTTTGATTAAGTTAAAAATTGGTTTAATTAATTCTAGTGTTTGGTGAGATTCTACATCATCGTTTTTAAAAAGCCTATAATCAATGAAATCTTGTTCAATATCTGGAAAAATTTTTGGCCATTATCTGTAGTAAGTCCTAGAAACGCTCATCGTTTAACAAATAAATGCTACATTACTTTAGCTTTAACTTTTGGCTGTTACGGCCCTGCTTTAGTTTGCAACACAATCGTCACTTTAGGAGCTTATTTCACTAAAACAGGATTAGCATTCAGTTCAGAATTCCCCTTTCAATGGAATCAAACCTACGTTTACGAAACGATTTATTTTTGGCAATATGTCACAGCATGGTACATCCTTATTTTAGTAAACAGTTTCGATTTCTTCATGATACCCATGGTAATGATATGTGCAGTACAATTTGGAGTATTACAAAATGTATTTAAAAATATGTTATCTGACAAGTCAAAGCGTCAAAGGAAAATTTTGTATGGTGAAGTGATCTCTGATAGGAAGATGTTTTTACGTTGGCTAAATCAGCAACGGATGCTGATTAGGTAAGGATGTATCATCTAAAGTTTAATTAAAAGTTTCTTTAATGATATTTTAGAATTTGCCTGCAATTAGAGGAAGTCTTCAGATACGCAATTCTTTTCAATATATCTGCAGTGCAGCAGCATTATGCTCTTCAACTGTTATATTAGTAAGAGTACCTGTTGCTGTTGTCTTTTTAATTGTTACAACATTTTTTTTCTCAGCAAGTTGATAAAAGACAATTTTGGAAAATGCTAACATTCGCTGTGGCTCATATGTTCCAATTATTTTATTACTGTTTTGTTGGTAATGAATTGACAGTTCAAGTAGGTATATAGTTTTTGCTTTCGTATGCAAGTTAAAATGATAATTTAGAGTGAGAATTTAGCCGATGCAGTCTATTCCTGCAACTGGTATATATCTGATGATATTAAATTCAAGAAAGAGTTAATCGTTGTATTGCAGCGTTGCCAAAAACCTTTGACGTTGACGGCTGCTGGTTTCATTGATTTAAATTTTGTTAACTACATTTCGGTAAGTTGAAGTAATTGGCTAAAAAGTTCTAGCCGCAGAATGTTATTTGCGGATTTCTTTTTAGGTATTACGAGTTTGTTTCTCCTTCTATACATTATTGACAAAGTTATTGGTTACGAAATTAAGCAAAACAGATTAATCCTCCATCCATATTCAAAAATGTATTCATTACTTTAGATGTGGGGTGATTGCTTAGAGAAATGGTTCAGAAGATCTCGTCCCTTCACTTTTATTTCCATATTAAGTTAGAAATCTTATAAAAAATGAAGTTAATTTACGTTTAGTAAAATGTCCTGCAATGAATAACCAATTGTAACAACTATAAGCTTACATTTTCTTATTGTTCGTCCTTTAGTATCTTTCCAACAAATACACTCTCTAAGGGCCTACTTTTCTTTACTAAGGCTGAACGTTGAGGTCCTTAAGCCTTTTGATCTTTGATATGGCCCTTTAGGCCTTGAGTTGTTGATTTAACCATCTTTGTTTTGAGATACTTCTCTATTATTTTTTTGTTATAATCAAACAGAATTACCAAACTGATCTCGAAAATTTTGAAAATGATCAACTTACTGATTAAGAAATCTGGAATTTGGTACAAACATTCTGTTTACAACAGAAAAATAATTCTAGTTGGTTTGGCCTATTGTAACATTGCCGTTCTAGTTGTCAGACTAGTTGGAGGCTTTTAATGAACCTTAGAATTAGACAAAATGTGTTCTACCGTCTTTAGATCTTTTTGACATAAACGGCAGATTTGATCTTCAGCTTTTCCAAGTTTATGCGCCCTTCCCCTCCCCTATGCTGAAAGATAGTAACGACTATGCTGTTTTAAGCGATATTCTGCCAGTAAAAGACCTTTCTGTTGACTTCCCATTTGTTAGCTGCTTGTTTTAGGTGGCTCTTTTGCAGTCCACAATAGGGATAAGGTCAAATGAAAGTCATTTTCGCTGCTTCTTTGGCAAGTTTATCTGCCTTTTCGTTCTTCTTCTTGGCTGTTAATATAGAAATATGTTGGAGTGGAGTCCCATAGGCACTTTGGGATAGTGGTTAGGTCCATTGACCCGAATACCCGTCCCAACTCCTTCTATTCTAGAGCCGTCCGTGTACCAGGGTTCCTCTTTTGAGTTGAGGCTCACCAGAAGCCCACTTAGTACGGTCGCTAACCACTTCGTAGGGTTGATCTTGTCCTTTGCAATGTGAATTAAGTAGTTTATGTTGTGATCTTCAAGGATTTTAAGGTATCCTTTAATGTCCTCAGGTTTTAATCCTTTAAGTCTGTTGTTTTTAACCACCATACCAAAGCAGCATAGGCGATGTTATAATCTTCGGATCTTATAATTGTCGTACATGACCATAGAATTATTTTAGGCTTGAGACCCCAGGACTTACCGAGCAGTCTTCGACATACTAGCGATGCCTTTATGGCTTCTTCTGTAAGTAGTTGATATGAGGGTTTCACAACAGTTTGTTGTCCAACAGAACCCCCATGGTTTGGACTATATTGACGTTTAACTAGGTAGCTTAATGAGCTTGTCTTCTTCATATATTCCTCATAAATACCTATGATAAAAAGAAAGAAACGTCAAGACGTTCCCTAACAATTGCTTCCATTTACTTTTCTTGGCCATGGAATTTATTTTTCCATATTTTTATGTAGGTTCAATTTCAAAATCTTCTGTAGCACCAATATCAACAGATCATTAAAAATGTTGACCATCAAGATCAATTTAGGATTTCGTTAATTCACCGCTAAAAATTTGCTTAATTAGTACAGCAGATACTTCACTAAACGGCTCCAAAAAAACTGTTCTTTTTCGGTTGGAGAAGTGATAGTTATTGCATTATGTCGACTGATTATCTTTAAACAGGAAAAACCATTACAGAAGCATCATTACTTGACAAACTAAAGGCAGAAACTGATGAGAAACGGCCAGAAAAAATTGTTTCACCAAGATAAGGCGCCGTCTCACAAAATCCAAAATCCACGAATTACGATTTCAATTGCTTAACCACCCTCCTTACTCACCAGATCTAGCCCCCAGCGACTTCGTTTTGTTCCCTAATCCGAAAATTGCGCTTGAAGGACAAACATTTTTGTCAAATGAGGGGGCATCACCTTTGCCAGCAGTAATTTTAGGAAAAACTGTCTTGTGTCTTTGTTCGGTTAGTCGACAACTTGTTGGACCATCCTCGTACGTCGAAACAAGATCGGTTTTTCAGTAACTGTCTAGTTAGTGGTGTTCTTGCAATCTTAATCAAATACATAAAATGTCAGTATTGTATTAAATGGTTCCAAAGAACATTTTGTGTGTCTATGATGTGCTAACAAGTGACCACAAATAATAAAGAAGAATAAAGGACATTTTCAGCTTGTTAGAATGGTATAATTTCCTAACAGGACTTATTAAAAAAATGGAGAGGAAACGTAAGGGTAGATATGCAATGTAAATTATGCAATAAAATTATGAAATGGCTTCCTGTTATATTTTCTAGTAATTATATGTCGATTCCATCTTTATTGAGTAGAAAAATTATATAAATAATATTTTCCTTACGCGTTATCGAAGATGTTTTAATATTTAAAGAGATGCGAATTAGTGCACTTTGCATTTGTAAGCTAACACCGATGAATACCTAATTTCTTAATTACTCATCGATAAAGGAAGAAAATATTGAACAAAATTACGAGTTAATTTCTATAGAATCGCACGGATATTATGTATCAAAACTTATCTCGAAGCTTGGACTGTGTTCAGAATCAATTAAAATATTTCAAAATATTAGTTACAGTGAGCATTTTGTAAGAACCGGTTGATCTAACAATGCAAGAGGAAGTCCTCACAAAATTAGGAGACTCTCGAAAGGTAGTTTAAAATAATTTATTTATAAAATAGTGAGATTATTTTATATATTTTTCAGATTTCAATCGTGATATTTCTAATGATGGAGCAAAAAGAATCATGATTTTTGGAAAGATACTTTTGAAGTGTTTGGTGGTGTGGCCTGATACAGAAATAAAATACATAACTGTCTTTAATTGGTTTATATTTATTAATGTAATGAACTTCGAGATAAGTCATGCATGTTTTGTCGTGGTTAACATTGCTGATTATACAACAACGATTCCAGTTTTGGTTACAGTGACTGCTACATTTGAGGTTATACATTAATTATAAATAATTTTTGTAATTAACTACATTGTTATATATTTTAGTTTTTGGTCAGATTTTATATCATCGTTTTTAAAAAATCTATTATCAATCAGATACTGTTAAATATTTGGCGAGAATATTGGCCATTATCAGTTTTGAGCCCAAAGAAAGTTGAACAGCACAGCAGCACTTGTAAACTCATATTGTGTTTAGTCATGGGTTGTTATATTTTTGCTATATTTTATACCGGCATAATTTTTTGACAAACACAGAATTAATTGCCAAATCAATTTTCCCATTCCAATGGAATCAAACTTACAGGTACGAACTTGTATACACTTGGCAATTCTTCACCGTGTGGTATATGGCGTTTATGCTCAATAGTTTCGACATGCTTATGATACCAGTAGTTATTATTAGTGCCGTGCAGTTTGCAATATTGCAAAATGTCGTTAAGAATATCTTAATTGAAAAGGGAGAACAACAAAGGAGGTATTTATACAATAAAGATATTTCCAATCAAGATATGTTTAAGAGATGGTTGGACCAACAACGAATGCTGATTGAGTATACATATAATCATTGTATATTTTAAATTTTTATTAAGTAGATATGTTTATTTTAAATTTTAGCACATGTAATAAGCTAGAGGAAGTGTTTAGAATCCCAATACTTCTTCAATTCGTCTGTAGTACTACAATTCTATGTGCTTCAAGTGTGTTATTAGTATGTTTACTTTATATGTTTGTTAAGGTTGCACGATTTCAATTGCATTTGTTTCTTTATATTGTAGAAAGTTGATCAGTCCAAATTTTTTGAAATGATTACAATCGCTGTGGCCCATATGTTTCAACTGTTTTTTTATTGTTTTGCTGGCAACGAATTGACACTTCAGGTAAGTTAGGCTTAGTTCCAATCGCTTGTGACTTCAAACTTTTGTATAGGTTGTTCAGTACAGGAATAGCAATATTTAGACTAATACAATAGTGCAATTTTAGAGTGAAAAAACTTCAGACGCTGTCTATTTTTGCAACTGGCAAATCTCACAAGATATGAAGTTCAAGAAAGCTTTGGTGCTGGTATTGCAGCGTTGCCAAAAACCGTTAAGTTTGACTGCAGCTGGTTTTATAGATTTAAATTTCTCAGCTATGTTGCGGCAAGCTAGTATAGTTCATTTTATAACGAAATCATTAATTTTTGTGTTGATTTTCAGGTATTACGACTTTGTTTTTCATTTTACACATTGTTGACAGATTTAATAGTATCAAAATTGGAAGCTGCAGAATTACAATAATTTAGAATAATCTTGACAGATTTTAGAAATATTATACGAGCATTATTCTATATGTATTTAGCAATATATTTTCTACGAAACGTACATATGTCAATTGCTTATTAGTAAGTGTAAGTATAGAATTATGTTGTAGAATTACTACTTGCAGTTAAATCTAATAAATACACCTTTAAAATATGAAACCTCTTTATTTCCTACTTCACAGCAATTACATAATTATAAATTCTAATTTTTCCGAGGAAACTTATGTTTTATCGGCGACTTACTAATGATGCATTAATATTTAAAGCGATGTGAATTGCTGCATACTGCGTTAAGTCAATATCAGAGTTAATTGCCTTGAATGCTCCATTCCTTTGTTGTGCATCACAAATAGATTTGATGCCACATTATGTAAACTGTGCAAATAATTGAATTTTCTTATCAACTTTCTTCTTGGGCGTTCAAATCATGTACCATTTTCCGAAAAGAGAACGTCAATCTTAAAAACTATAAAAAAAGAAAATATCTTGATTAGCCTTTTATAAAACGTGGTAATAAATATGTATTAAGGTTCATATCGGAAAATAAATTTTATTTATAAAAACTACACTTAGAACACTTTTCAGCACTATTAATTCGCCCACATATATATATATATATATATCAGCGCTACAGGCCTTGTCGGCCCTTGGCTTCTGTCTTCTTTATTATCTGCTTCCACTTTTTTCTGTCCTTGGCTAGCTGTTCCCAATTATTTATGCCCATCTCTTTGATATCCGTGACCACCTCCTGGAACCATCTTTTCTTTGGTCTTCCTCTTCTTTTCTTTGCACCTTCTCCTTCGTATAACACTTTACGGACAACTCTTTGCTCCGGCATTCGGATAATGTGTCCCAACCACCTCATTCTCTGTCCTCGAATTTTTGGATTATGTTTATTCCTTTGTATAAGTCCATCACCTCTCTATTGGTACGCCTTTTCCACTCGCCCTCCGTCGTTCTCACTCCACCTAGTATTTTCCTCAGAACTTTCCTTTCCCAGATTTCTAACTTTTGTTCATCTTTCTTTGTCATTGTCCAGGTTTCACTTGCATACAAGACAACCGGCCTTATAATTGTTTCATATGTTCTAATCTTTACTGCTCTTGATAGTGTTTTTGCTCTCAGCATTCTTGATAGTGACCCCACTACTCCATTTCCTTTCAAAATTCTCTTATCAATTTCGTTTTCTTCTTGGTTATTACTTCTTATTGTCACTCCTAGATATTCAAATTGGCTTACTCTTTCAAACTCATACTCTCTTTCTCCAGCTTTAAACTTTACAAATTTATTCTCATCAGACACTTCTGTTCTCATTTCCATATACTTTGTCTTTTCTCTGTTTATTTGTAGGCCGAATTTGTTTGCCTCCTCTTCAAATTTTCTTAACACCTTTTCAAGTTCTTTTTTGGATCTTGTTAGCAAAACCACGTCATCTGCGTACGCAATACATTGTACTTTATGTTGGTAAATCAATCCTGCTCTTTGTATCCCACTTTCTCGTATGATTACTTCCAACACCAGATTGAATAGGTTCGTCGAGAGCGGATCTCCTTGTCTTAATCCTCTTCCGACACTGAATTGTTCCGAGTAGTTACCTTCTACCAAGATCTTATTTCTTGTATCTGTCAGTGTCATTTCGACTAGTTTTCTTATTTTTCTTGGTATTTCCAATCTCTTAAGCGCTTCGTACAGTTTACTTCGTGTAATTGAATCATAAGCCTGCTTGAAATCAATGAAGAGCATGTGTAACCCTATATTATGTTCGTAACTATTATTTAGGATCTGTTTTAATGTGAAAATCTGGTCTACTGTCGATCTTCCACGTCTAAAGCCAGCTTGGTATTCGCCTACTGCTTCGTCCTCATGTTTCTGCAGTCTGTTTCGTATTATCTTAGCTGTTATTTTATATGTTGTATCTAGCAATGCAATTCCTCTATAATTTCCGCATCTCGTTTTATCACCTTTCTTAAAGATTGGGCAAATAAGGGCATTTGTCCATTGCTCCGGCATTCTTTCTTCTCTCCACACTCTTTGTATTAACTTCACCAGTTTCCTGTGTAAATTCTCGCCTCCTAGTTTTAATGCTTCTGCTGGGATTCCACTTTCCCCTGCGCTTTTCTTGTTTTTTAGTTCTCGAATAATTTGGCACACTTCTTGTTCTGTAGGTTCTGCCAGTTCTTCATCATCGCCGTCTACTGGTTCCGAAGTTCCATACCGGGGCCCCTCTTCTTCTCCTTCATTTAACAGCTGTTTAAAGTATCTTGCCCATACATCTAATTTTTCATTTGTATCTCCTACCAATAGTCCTTCTTCATTTCTACAATAACTTATCCCTGCGTTAGTACTTTGTTTGGCGTGTTTTACTTCTTGATAGAAATTTTTTACTCGTTTATTAGTGTAATGGTCTTCTATGTTCTTTAATTGGTTTTCTAGATATTCTCTCTTTTTTGATCTGCAGATCCTCTTTGCTATTTTTTCTTCTGATCATAATTTTCTTTGTGCTTTCTGTTCCATTTCGGTCGTCTTCTATTTTTGCCTTATTTCTATCATTCAGAGCACTCCTACATTCTTCATCAAACCACTCTTTTTCCTTTGAATGCTTTCGCTGTCCTAAACAGCCATTCATGGAATCTTTTATCCCCTTCTGAATTGTAGTCCATTCCTCTTCTATTGTTTGATTTGTTTTCTTATCGTCTGCTAGCTTCAGTCTTATTTCTTCTTCAAATTTCATTGCTACTCTGCGCTCTTGTAATTTCTCTATGTTGTAGTTTTGTCTATCGTTTTTTCCTTTGTTTAGTACTGGCAACTCCTGTGTGAGCCTGAATAGCCCACATATAATTTGGCTAAATATATCTGCAAAAATGCAAAACTTCACTGGGAAACCTGATCTCCTGTCTTAAATTCTGCCTATTTCCTCCAACGTCAAAAATTATTGTTATTGTATTATATTACTGTTCATAAAATTTTCCATTCCATATTCTATCGATATCATTTCTCAATTATTAGAGCATGATAATAAACCGCCAGAATTATCCTCCTTGGTTGAAAAATATCTTTCATTTACTTACTATTTTATCTTCCAAGAAAAATTTTCTAATCAAGCGGTCCAGTTTCTCCATGAGATCTGCGCTTTTATATGTGCTGGCCAATCTTTTTGTGGAATACTTCGAAATTATTGCTTTGGAAAATTCAGATCGTAAACTCAAAACATGGTTTCGATATATCAATATCCAATTTGGCTTCTTGATAAATTCTTCAATCACCTTAATAATCAACACCACATTTTCCCGCATTTGTCCGATTTTTATAGGAGGTGATCCATCTGATGTTAAAAACTACAGACCTATTTCCATATTATGCAATTTTGCTAAGGTTTTCGAATCACTTCTATATGAGCAAATCTATTTTTCGGTCAAGAGCTTAATTACAACGTCACAGCATGGTTTTATGCGTAATCGATCTACTAGCACCAATCTGGCGTGCATTACACAGTATATCTCAGAGTGTCTAGATAAACATGGTCAAATAGATGTAGTATACACTGACTTCCAAAAAGCTTTCGATCAAATTGACAATCACATTCTTATAGACAAATTACAATGTATAGGATTCTCGCCAGCGCTGATGAAGCTTTTTTCATCTTACCTCTTTGGAAGGAGACAATATGTTGAGTATCGTAATATTAAATCCTCCGAATTTAGTCCAACATCTGGCGCCCCGCAGGGTTCGAATCTAGGCCCTTTACTGTTTTCGATTTTTATTAACGATACATCAACAGTTGTTTCTTGTGAGCAGCTATTATTTGCTGATGATCTGAAAACATTTTATGAAATTAATACCGTGGATGACTGTATTAAGCTACAGAAAGACCTTTCTAACATTGAGGAATGGTGTAGAAATAACCGCTTAACCTTGAACATTGGTAAATGCAAAGTAGTAACGTTTAGTCGCAAGGAAGAGATATATATGTTTGATTACGCAATTAATGGTCAAACATTGGACTGTTGTACCGAAATTAAAGATCTGGGCGTGACTTTTGACAGCAAACTGAACTTCATTGAACACATCAACCTAACAATAGCTTCTGCCTACAGGAGTTATGGATATATAAACAGAAATTGTGGGGATTTCCGCAGTACTGATTGCCTAAAAGCATTGTACTGTGCTTTTGTCAGGTCAAAATTAGAATACGCATACTCTCGTATGGTATCCAATCTACAATGTGCATATTAAAAATCTTGAAGCAGTACAGAGACGCTTTTTAAAATATATGATGTTTATCAGATACCATTGGTTTCCTTGGAACTTGGACGAAACATAAGTAGTGCAAAATTTCTATACAAAATCTTGCATAACAACATTGACTGTCCTGATTTATTGCACAGAATCAATTTTATTGTACCTCGTTTCAATAGTCGTCAAAGCAACTATTTTTACTGTTCTTCAAGTAGAACTAATATAATGGTAAAATCACCGATGTCACTTATTTGTAATAATTATAATTCTATATCTCACTTATGCGATATTAATTTTGATACAATTCAAACGATTTCAAATATTATTCTAAGTATATAATATACCTCTTATCAAGTGTACTCTCTTTATATGTTTAATTTTAGTTACTAAATTTCCTGTTCTTGGGGCTACCTGTTGGAAATAAAGACTATTATTATTATTATTATTATTACCACAATTTAGGTTCACTATAAAAGCTGATGTTAATGTGTATTTTCTATTTTTAGATGCCTCACTAACCATCCACTCATTACCCAGTTAATCCACTCAGTGTATCAAAAACTTATGCAGACAGATAGGTAATGAAGCTTTGGCGGTTTCCTATTCGATAATTTTTCAAAATTAGTCACAATATTTTTGCATTAACATTCTTTTTTATTTCACAGATTGATTTTAGCACTATAAAGGTGTATTTAATTCCGGTTCTGGATAGTTTCACGTTTCTGATTTCGTTCTGTGCTTGAATGCTTAGGAATTCCAATTAGATTATCAGTACATTCTACGGATAATACTTGTAGCACTCCAAGTCTTTCCAGAATCATTCCAGTAGTGATTGAACCAACCCTACATAACGCATATTCCTGTTTGTAGGACACCAGTATACTACTTGAGTTCAGGGTACTCTCTGAGCCTGCCGATGATACTGCAGAACCAGATTTGTTTGGATTTCACAGCCTTCATTGATCCGTTTCGTCCAGTTTAGAGTTACCACTTCGAAAGGTTGTGGCGAAGCAAAAGATTTAGTCCATCTTGTCCATCATCATGGCTAAGATGGGATAACCGGCAAGTTTAAGTATTAAGCAATACTCTGTTTGGGGTGGTCTTAATTCTTGCTTATTTTTTAATCTGAATTATGTTGTAGCTGCCGCCGTTTATATTAATAGATGTAGGACAGATATATCACGGTGATTGGCGTTATAGTTATCGCTACAGTTATACCCAAGCAGATGCTATTATTGTAGGTTTCTGACTAGTTTTTAAAGACTTTGCATTCGTGGGCTGGGCCACTACTCTTGAGATGCGTAAATAATAATATATGATACTATTACCTTATATATTGCGTGGGTGATATTAGGTAAAGGTCCTCATATGATTCGAGAGATTTTCTGCTACTTTTGGTACATTCTGTTTAGGTAAATGCACCTAAGTATAAAATTACAATCAAGACATGTTAAGTGATGTTAGTCCATTGGCAGAATGGAACAGAAAAATAATTCTAATTGGTTTGGACTGTTGGATATTAGATATGAGGGCAGTGGCACTGATGCCTTCAGTCACCGCGACCTGCATGGGTTTATTGTAACATTGTCCTTCTGGTTGTTAGATTAGATTGGATGTCAGTAGGCGTTGAAAACTGAAGTGTTGTTGTCGGATATAACTAACAGCAACATCATTACACAAAATCTGTTCTCTCGTCTCTATATTTTCTTGGCATAAACGGCAGATTTGATCTTCTGCTTTGTCAAGTTTATGTAGGTGGTACTTCAGCGCCACATGACCTGTCAGAAATCCTGCCAACAGTTCAAGGTTCTTTTTGCCGAAAGATAGCAACGACTGTGCTGTCTTAGGCGATACTGATAACAGTGCCTTCGCCTGCTTTTGTCCTGGCGTATTCTGCCAGTAGCAGGCCTCTCTGTTTTCCTCCTATTTGTTAACTGTTGGTTTTAGGTGGCTCTTTTGCAGTCCACAACAGGGATAAGGTTTAATGAAAGTCATTTTCGCTACTTCTTTGGCAAGTTTATCTGCCTTTTCGTTCCCTTCGCTTCCTTGATGACTGGGGACCTACTGAAGAGTTACGTGGTTATTGCGTCCCAATTGCCTTAAATTGCATATACATTCAATGCCCGTCCCCACTCCTTCTGTTCTAGAGCCGCCCGTGTACCATGTCAGGGTTCCTCTTTTGAGTTGAGGCTCACCAGAAGCCCACTTAGTACGGCTTTCGATGACTACTTTGTAGGGTTGGTCGATGTTGTATTGCATAGGGATCTTGTCCTTTCTGTGAATTAGGTAGTTAATGTTGAGACCTTCAAGGATTTTAAGATGTCTACTAATGTCCCCAGGTTTGAATCCCTTAAGTCTGTTTGGAGGTAAATGTGCAGCGGCGTGATTCCCAGCAGTACTTCTAGCGCTGCAGTGAGACAAGTCTGCATCACTGCTGTGACATTTAGACAAGTGAGTCTTAGGATTCGTTGAAGCTGTTGTTGTACAGTCTTCTGTATTGTTTTTGGCCATCATATTTAAGCAGCATAGGTGATCGTGGGTCTTATAATTGCCCTATATGACCATAGCATCATTTGAGACATGAGACTGCAGGACTTTCCAAGCAGCCTTCGGCATGTTGGCGATGCCTTTATGGCTTTTTTTCTGTAACTAGTTGATATGAAGATTTCACGACAGTTTGTTGTCCAACATAACCCTCATTTACATGGTTTGGACTATAATAACATTTAGCTTAATGAACGTTCCATTTTTTTCCATATTTTTATTGTTCATAAATACCTATGATAAAGAAAGGAAGCTGTCTTTTTCGTCAATTTTCCATGAAAAAACTACCATTTACAAACGTTTTTTTTTAGTATCTTTTTGAAAGAAACGTCAAGACGTTCCGTAACAATTCTTCTTAGTCGTTGGGTGTCACTCTTCATGGACATGGAACGTTCCATTATTTTTCCATATTTTTATAGTCATTGGTTCATCGCTTATTTAAACAGGAAAATCTTCTGCAGCAACTGCACCAGTATTAATAGATCATTAAAAATGAAATTGTTTCATCATGATCAATTTAGCATTTCGTCAATTCACTGATTAACCACTCTCCTTACTTGCAAGATCTAGCCCAAGTCAAGTGAGGGGACCATCACCTTCGTCAGCCGTAATTTTAGGAAAAAATGTCTTTGTTCGGTTGGTCGAAAACTTGTTAGACCACCACTCTCGTATGTCGAAACAAGATCGGTTTTTGATGAACTGTCTAGGTAGTGGCAGTTCTTGTAATCTTAATAAAATACAGGAAATATCAGTATTGTGTGAAATTTCAAGACCCGGGGTACCAAATGGTTTCAAATATTTTGTGTGGGTATGATGTGCCAATAAGTGACCACAAATAAAAGAGAAGAATAAAGAACCTTTTTAGCTTGTCAGAATGGTATAATTTCCTAACAGGACTATTAAAAGAATGAAGAGAAAACGTAATGATAGATATGCAATGTAAATTATGCAGTAAAATTATTAAATGACTTCCTGTTATATTTTCTAGGACCAAATTATATGTTACCATCTTTATTGAGTAGGAAAAATTATATAAGTAATATTTTCCTTACGAGTTATCGAAGATGTTTTAATATTTAAAGAGATGCGAATTAGTGCACTTTGCATTTGTAAGATAACACCGATGAATACCTGATTACTCATCGATAAAGGAAGAAAATATTGAACAAAATCACGAGTTAATTTCCACATAATTTCTATAGAATCGCGAGGATATTATGTATCAAGACTTATCTCGAAATATTAGTTAGAGTGAACATTTTGTCACAACCAGTTGGTCTATAATAATGGAAGAAAAACTTCCTCACAAAATTAGGAGACTATCGAAAGGCAATTTAAGATAATTTGCTTATAAAATAGCGAGATTATTTTATATATTTTTCAGATTTCAATCGTGATATTTCTAATGATGGAGCAAAAAGAATCATGATTCCTGGAAAGATATTTTTGGAGTGCTTGCTGGTGTGGCCTGATAGAGAAATGAAATACATAACTGTCTTTAATTGGTTTATGTTTATTAATGTAATCATCTTCGAGATAACTCATGCATGTTTTGTCGTGCCTAACATTGCTGATTATACAACAGTGATTGCAGTGTTAGTTACAGTAACTGCTACATTTCAGGTTAACATTAATTATTAATAATTTTTGTAATTAACTAGGTACATATTGTTATGTATTTTAGTTTTTGGTCAAATTTTATGTCATCGTTTTTAAAAAATCTATCATCAATCAGATACTGCTAAATATTTGGCGAGAGTATTGGCCATTATCAGTTTTGAGCCCAAAAAAAGTTAAACGACACAGCAGCACTTGTAAAGTAAAATTGCGTTTAATCCTTGGTTGTTATACGCTTGCTGTAATTTTTGCCGCTATTATTACTTTCGCACCATTTTTGACCAACACAGAATTAATTGTCAAATCAATTTTCCTATTCCAATGGAATCAAACTTACACGTACGAACTTGTATACACTTGGCAATTCTTCACCGCGTGGTATATAACGTTTTTGATCAATAGTTTCGACATGCTTATGATATCAGTAGTTATTATTAGTGCCGTGCAATTTGCAGTATTGCAAAATGTAGTTAAGAATATCTTAACTGAAAAGGGAGAACGACAAAGGAGGTATTTATATGATAAAGATATTTCTAATCAAGATATGTTTAAGAGATGGTTGGAGCAACAACGAATGCTGATTGAGTATATAATTGTTGTATATTTTAAATCTTTATTAAGTATACATGTTTATTATAAATTTTAGCACATGTAATAAGCTAGAGGAAGCGTTTAGAATCCCAATACTTCATCAACTCTTCTGTAGTATTACAGGTCTATGTGCTTCAAGTGTGATATTGGTATGTTTATTTTATGTTTGTTAAGGTTGCACGGTTTCAATTTGATTTGTTTTTTTTAAATTGTAGAAAGTTGATCAGTCAAAATTTTTGGAAATGTCTACAATCGCTTTGGCCAATATGTTTCAACTGTTTTATTATTGTTTTGCTAGCAACGAATTGACACTTCAGGTAAGTTAGGCTTAGTTCCAATCGCTTGTAACTTTAAACTATTGTATAGGTTGTTCAGAACAGGAATAGCAATATTTTAGATTAATACAATAGTGCAATTTTAGAGTGAAAAAACTTCAGACGCTGTCTATTTTTGCAACTGGCAAATCTCACAAGACATGAAGTTCAAGAAAGCTTTGGTGCTGGTATTGCAGCGTTGCCAAAAACCGTTAAGTTTGACTGCAGCTGGTTTTATAGATTTAAATTTCCTCAGCTATATTGCGGCAAGCTAGTATAGTTCATTTTATAACAAAATCATTAATTTTTGTGTTGATTTTCAGGTATTACGACTTTGTTTTTCATTTTACACATTGTTGACAGATTTAATAGTATCAAAACTGGAAGCTGCAGAATTACAATAATTTAGAATTATATTGACAGATTTTAAAATATTATACGAGTATTATTCTATATCCAGCAATATATTTTCTATGAAACGTAAATATGTCAATTGCTTATTAGTAAGTGCAAGTATAGAATTATGTTGTAGAATTACTACTTGCAGTTAAATCTAATAAATACACCTTTAAAATATGAAACCTCTTTATTTCCTACTTCACAGCAATTACATAATTATAAATTTAATTTTTTTTTCCGAGGAAACTTATGTTTTATCGGCGACTTACTAATGATGCATTAATATTTAAAGCGATGTGAATTGCTGCATACTGCGTTAAGTCAATGTCACTGTAAACTGTGCAAATAATTGAATTTATTAGCTTATTCTTCTTGGGCATTCAAACTATATACCATTTTCCGCAGTGTCTTCGACCAAGTTATCCAGTAATGTGTAGAAAGAGAACGTCAATCTTAAAATCTATAAAAAATATCTTGGTTAGCCTTTTATAAAACGTGGCAATAAATAAGTATTGAACTTCATATCGCAAAATAAATCTGCAAAAAAATCTGAAACTCTTTACTGAGAAAACCACATCCACATCCTGTCTTGAATTCTGCCTATTTCCTCCAACGTCAACAGTTATTGTTATTGTATTATATTACTGTTCATATAATTTTCCATTCCATATTCTATCGATATCATTTCTCAATTATTAGAGCATGATAATAAACCGCCAGAATTATCCTCCTTGGTTGAAAAATATCTTTCATTTACTTATTTTATCTTCCAAGGAAAATTTTCTAATCAAACGGTCCAGTGTCTCCATGAGATCTGCGCTTTTATATGTGCTGGCTAATCTTTTAGTGGAATCCTTCGAAATTATTGCTTTGGAAAATTCAGATCGTAAACCCAAAACGTGGTTTCGATATACAGATATCCAATTTGGCTTCTTGATAAATTCTTCAATTACCTTAACAATCAACACCCTAATTTAGGTTCACTATAAAAGCTGATGATAATGGGTATTTTCTATTTGCAGATGCTTCACTAACTGTCAACTCATTACTCAGTTAATCCACTCAGTGTATCAAAACTTATGCAGACAGATAGGTAGTGAAGCTTTGGCGGTTTCCTATTCGATAATTTTTCAAAATTAGTCACAATATTTTTGTATTAACATTCTGTTTTATGACTTTGTATATTATTTCACAGATTGATTCTAGCCCTATAAAAGGTGTATTTAATCCGGTTCTGGATAGTCTCACGTTTCTGATTTCGTTCTGTGCTTGAATGCTTAGGAACTCCAATTTGATTATCAGTACATTCTACGGATAATTCTTGTAGCACTCCAAGTCTTTTCAGAATCATTCCAGTAGTGATTGAACCAACCTTACATAACGCATATTCCAGTTTGTAGGGCACTAGTCTGCTCTTTGAGTATAGAGTACTCTCTGAGCCTGCCAATGATACTGCAGAACCAGATCTGTTTGGATTTCATAGCCTTCATTCATCCGTTTCGTCCAGTTTAGATTTACCACTTCGAAAGGTTGTGGCGAAGCAAAGATTTAGTCCATCTTGTCCATCATCATGGCTAAGATAGGATAAATCGGAAAAGTTTAAGTATTAAGCAATGCTCTGTTTGGGGTGGTCTTAGTTCTTGCTTAATTTTTAATCTGAATTATGTTGTAGCTGCCTCGGTTTATATTAATAGATGTAGGAGAGATATGTCACGGTGATTGGCGTTATAGTTATCACTACAGTTATACCTAAGCAGATGTTATCTTTGTAGGTTTCTGACTAGGTTTTAAAGACTTTGTATTCGTGAGCTGAGCCACTACTCTTAAGACGCGTAAATAAATATATGTGAAATTATTACCTTATATGTTGTGTGGATTATATTAGATGAAAGCTCCTAATTTAGTTTGAAAGATTTTCTGCTACTTCAGTCCAATAAGGATGGAATTCGAATATTTTGTCAAAAGTGATTCCCAAATGTTTCAGATCTGAGAACATCATTAGTTTGTCTCTAAACGAGTCCGAATCGTTAACCCTATCTAAGTTTCTTTTTCGAGGAAGTAGCACCACGGATTATGGTAAGAATTGTTAAACGATGTTAATGGATATACAAACTCAATGGGTTCAGTTATTATAGAATTAGAGATTTAAAATAATTTAGTGAATACAAAAATGGTGAGCAGCCTTGCCGAAAAAATATTTATGTTTCATTCTTTCAAATTACGACAAATAAATAAATCTAAGAGAGTTAGAAGATCAACATGATCTAAAAGAGATATGTTCGACATTAGTAGCTGATAATTTTTTGTATTGATATGAAGCACCAGCATCTCTAAAGTTTAACATTAATAAGTTTTGACATGCAGATCGACGACAATATTATGTAGTAAATCCTATTTAGGTATCATCTGCCATTTTTACTTACTCTGATGAAGCTAGTGAAGTCTAAAGTTGTCAAATTCATAGCAGTCAGGCATTGTATCCTCTGACTTTTGTGTAACATTAAAACTAATGCCTTACGAAAATCACGATCGTATGATAAATGCCAATTGCATTCGTAGATGGCGTGTGATAATTGCTCACTCTGCAAAACATTCGTGGTGTTAATAAAGCGTTTATATTAGAGAATTATAGAAGAGATCATTTACTTGATACATCAGTTCTTGTCCTGAGTAGCAGTAATAAAATAATTGCGTCGTATGACCCATTGAGAATGATAACATTTTAGAGAATTGACTGGAATCTACTTTCTGAAACAAATTTTAATTAATTGCACTTATCTAGAAAATTAGTCAAATTTACCATGGTTAGAAAAGCTGCACAGTTAGCACATGTACTAACAACGAATTGGAATAGAATGGTTATGCTGAAAGCTGATTCCATATCGTCACAAATGCTAAAAAAAATGGTAGCTATTTCTTTTTCTATTATAGTTAAAATATTTACTTATTTAGTAGTTTATGCTGTTGCCAACAGTGACGTAACATTTCTTTATCAGTCATTTCATTTTCCATTTTTACCAAAAAAATTACTCGCCTCTGTTCCTTCGATTCTTCATTTAAAATATTCCTCATCACATGCTGCCATATTGAGAATTGTATGGCACACATACTGACTAAAGCTACGAAGAAGAAGTCGAAAGCCAATACAGCGAATAAGATATACCAATTTAAAAAATACTGCAAATATAAATTAATTCGTATACGAAGTGTTTATTCCAATCGAATGGGAATGTTGATTTTGAAATAAGTTGGTTATACTTAAGAAAAGGCATGGTTGTAATGAACGTATTGCTGAATATTGAAGTGATAAGGACGATACTAATTACTGTGACGGCAAATACAGCTTTGGTTTGTAGATGTGCTCGGGTTTGTCATCAACAGCTTTAACAGGCCAGAATTGCTTCCAAATTTTGACCAATATTTCATTAAAGACACAACCGATTTCTCAAGATGCAATATATTCTTACTAAGGCCTTAAAATAATAAGGTTGTGAATTCAATTTCAATAATGGTGAAACTTCCTACCTCAAAGTTGGTTGTAACTGTAATACTAGCGCTGACAGCTTCACTAATATCTTTTCCATGCATTAAAATGTATATTGCATTGAAAACCCCATTTATGAATAAAAATGAGAAGAATATCCAACCTATTGCTTTTCCATATGGTAATTCATCATCAGGCCAGCAGCAAACGGATTGTAATAAAACTTTAACTGGTAACAAACATTTCTTGACACCATCTTGATATATATCTTGAGTAAATTCTGGAAAGCATGTATATAAGGTTATTATTGGTAAATGGGTACGATGGAAGTCGAGTTATACTCAAGATAATTTTTCTAACTTTCCCGTCTTTGTAGACATCTTTGTATAGAATTTATGGATTTGTAAATTGTGCAAAATGATTTAGAAATTAATATACGGCAACTTTTATATGGAAATATCCGGGTGGAAAACTGTTAGAGGGGGATAATTTTATCTGTGTGTATTCTTTTTAAATCGAATGAAAGGTGTGATCAATAATATATTTTATTAGCTTTATTTATACGGGTGTGAGTTTTACACAACAGGAATTAGATGAAATTAAAATGGGACAAATTTTGGCAGAAGAATTGAGGAGTAACCGAAAGGAAATTTAAACCTACTATGCACAACGTTTAAATCGTCAAAAAAATGGAGGAAAACTAGGTCACATATAATAATAGCTAAGGAATAGCTAGAACATCTCAATGAAAAGGATACGAACACGGTGAATTAATTGGAAAGGAAAAAGGATGAACTTCAGCAATTGGTAGGTAAAAAAATTAAAACATTTTGGGAAAAGAATGAACTATGTAGTATATACTTTAAAAGAAACAGCTACTGCT